>PVHY01033034.1:0-11431 GCA_004024945.1 Uropsilus gracilis
GCATAAACAGCCACTGCACCTGCCCTTGGGAATGCCCCTCCTCCCTCCCGCCCACCTACCCAGAAAGCTCTGCGCCCTCTTGGAGCCCCAGCGTCGAAGGAGGCAGATTTGACTGGTCGCAGATCCAGATCCCACAGGCAAAGGACCCCGTTAGACTCCATGACATATGAGCCTCAGGAAACCAGGAGTGAAGACAACCCTGGCCTGGCCTTGCTGGGATTCCACTTTCCTTTTGTCTTTAAAAAAGCAGCTGAAAGCCGATGTGGTAGAGCGCGGGTCTTTAGTCCAAGCGCCGGGAGTCAAGATGCTTGGGATCGCTTAAGGTTGTGGGATCGGGACTGGACCTAGTCTCAAAAACAAAAAAACAAAAAAACAAACAAAAAAAAAAACCCAGCTGAACAGGACATGGTGGCATGTGCCTGTAATCCAAGCACTGGGAGGCAAGAGACCAGGGATCTCTTGAGTTCATGGGTTCGAGACTACCCCAGGCAACATAGCAAGACCTAGGCTCTAAAACCTAACCGGACATGGTGATAGGCGCCTGTAATCCCAGCTATCTGGGAGGCTGAGGCTGGGGATCGCTTGAGTTCACGGGATCAGGACTACCCTGGGCAACAAAGCGAGACCTGGTCTCAAAAAGAAAAAAAAAAAAAGCAGCTGAAGCTGAAAGGTGAAGGTGTCTTTAAAGTGATAGAAGCCACAGTGGCGGGGTGCCCCCTTGCCCCCCGCGGCCTGCAGAACAGGGGGACCAGGGCGGTCAGGGTCACGCTTGCGAATCCTTGGGCTCCTCGGGCGTCAGCTTCCTCAGTTTGTTCACGCAGAGCAGGATGAGCGTGAGGAACCAGAGACTCCAGCCAACCGCAGCCGCGACCCAGCCGTACTCGTCCACGCTGGCTTGGCAGCAGCGGGCTGCTTGGGGGCAGAAGTCAACATCTGGTGGGGACACAGAGCCGAGAGCTCAGGGTGCATCCCACCAGCCCCACCCTGCCTTCCTGGGACTGTCACAACCGCAAGATCAGCAGTGGCTGGCCAGCTGGCGTGCGCCCAGCACTTCCTAGGCACGGTGCGAAGTGTCATGCGGTCACTTTATTTAAGCCTCGCAGAGTGACAGGTCCAGTTATCCCCATGTAACCGGGAGAAACCGAGACTGAAACTTGCCCAAGGTCAGAGATGGCAAAACTACGCCTCTGAGCTGGGCATGGGGGCGGGGCCTGTTGTCCAAGCACTGGGAGGCAAGAGGCCTGGGATCACTTGCGTTCATGGATTCGAGACTACCCCGGGCAACATAGCGAGACCTGGTCTCGAAAAAGCAGCTGGGCATGGTGGCGGGTGCCTGTCATCCCAGCTACCTGGGAGTCTAAGGCTGGGGATCGCTTGAGTCCGTGGTACCCCGGGCACCTTGAGTCTGCAGTACCCTGGGCAACATAGCGAGACCTCGTCTCAAAAACAAAAAAACCCCACTACACCTCTGCACCAGACTCCAAAGTTTCGTTCCGATCTCTCGCCTGCTGTTAAACAGAAGCAGCAGGTCCCAGTGGAGGAGCTTCTGCTAAGCCCGCTAAGACTTAATGCCTCATCTGACCGCAGCATCCATCTCTTCCAGGAGCGGCATTATAAGGGGGTCCCTGACCTGGCGAGGGATCCGTCTCTGTCCGAGAGGCACCTGCACCGCCCGGAAGACAAGCTCACTCTGGCCGAAAGGACCCTCTTGCTTTACTTTGCCCCTTGTCTGTTTCTGCCTCCACAATCTGCCATTTTGTGTGGCACCCCTCAATTTGCCACATGGGGTGCTGCCTGGTTTCTGAACGGCTACACGGAGCCAGTAGAATCTTCAAATGAACTCCAACAGATTTTGCTTTTTAGATGCCGAGAAGTACAATATTTGGTTTTCGAGTAGGGCGGGATAAGGGGAGCTGGACTTAGAATATAGAGAAACTGGCCGGGCCTGGTGGCGCATGCCTGTAGGTGGCAGCCTAGGAAGCCACGGCTGGGGCCAGGGATCGCGGTTGGAGTCCCACCGGGGGCACGTAAGGAGACCTAGACCCAAAAAAATATCTGGGAGTGGTGGCGCGTGCCTGTAATCCCAGCTACCTGGGAAGCTGAGGCTGGGATTGCTTGAGTCCGTGGAACCCCAGGCAACATGGGCCTGCAGTTCAACGGGCAAAAATAGTGAGACCTAGTGTCAAAAAAAAAAGAGAAACTGTCAATGAAATAGCCAGGAGCAGCCACAGTGGCTTCCAAGTCCCGGGCTCCTGGCTGCTGCAAGTTCAAGCAGAGGACGACTCGAAATATGCAAAGGCCAGAATAAGCAGGGGCAGAAATTGAGCCAATTGACGTGATGGCTCTTCTGCTCCCAAACTGCTACAAGCCTCTGAAGCCAGGGCATGTGTGGCTGCTGTTCAGGACCTAGGTCACAGCCGCCGCCCCTAAGACTGTGAGCCTCTGTGCCCAGGCCTCCATACCCTTTGGATGTGTTCTGTCAGCACTCCTGAGGGCTGTGAACAAAACCACCCTCCCCCCCCACCCCCCCCACTCCGCCTTCAGTTCTCAGGTGCCATGTCACCTGGCACCAGCCAGCACAAGGCAAGCAGCCTTAAGTTCCCCTCCAAGACCAGGGCCAGCTGTGGGGCGAGGGGCAGTGGACAGAGGCTTACTGGGACACAGCTCCAGGGTCTCAAGGTCTGGGCGGTGCGAGGCCATGCTTGAGTTGCTGCTGCTGCTGCTGCTGGCTACTGGAAGAAAAGACAGAGACATTCTCAGCCAGTAGAACAGCCATCCCAGGTGGAGAGTCTGAAATCTTTCTTGCACAGTATGAAAGCAAAACAGAAACTTCAGTCCAGTGAGTCCATTGAGAGTTCAAAAAGCTCACCCTCAAGTATGGACAGAACGATGTCTCCCCCAAACTGTATGTTGAATTCCTCATGCCCACTGGTGACTGTCCTTGGAGACAGGATGTTCCATGGGACAGTGAAGGCTAAATGGAGTCCTGTGGATGGATGTTCATCCTGTGAGGGTCCAATAGGGTCAGCGAGTCCTTGTAAGCAGAGGAAGATTACAGAGTGCACGTGCGTGCAAGAACCATGGGTGGCACAGTGAGAAGGTGGCCTGGATGCCCCTCTGCTTTTCCAGCTACTCTCTCCTCACTCAGAGATGCCCTAGCTTCGTCTCTCATTGTCCTGCAGTGACTCTGCCAGAGAGAGCTTGCCAAGTAGGCTATTTTATCTGTTCTCTATGCAGAGAGCGGTAACTCTCCCATATAGGTTTTTTAGTCTGTAGGGGAAGAGTCAAAAATCTGAGATGCTGTTTCATACCTATCTTCAGTTCCCTTCAAAAATTTGAACTTGTTTTTGAACATTGAGCATTGTTCTAAAATGTGCACATTTCAACGTTGACATGCGCTTGAATCATATTTCTGTTGTTGATGATGGTATTACTTTGGCAGATGGTTGAAAAAGCAAACCTGAACTGAATACCACACAAGCAAGTCCTGGAGCTGCTAGACTGTGCAGCTGGGAGAATTGTCCCTTGTTTAATAAGAAAGGCTCACAAAAACCAAAAAGAAGGTAGCAGGAATTCTCCAGGCTCTGTCTGAGTTAGGGGGGAGAGGGGGCAGGGTTGTGGAGATGAACGTAAGCATCTGTCAGGAAGGAAAATCTTTGCTCCTGGGCCTCTTGTGACTGGGAATATGAAGATCAATGACCTACATCTGCTGCATCTAAGTCCACTGCTACCCACCTATTTAATGCTATTACAATTAGGTTGATTAAAATTACATGGAAAAATGCAGCTTCCTGGGTATATTAGCCACACTTCGAGTGCTCACCACACATGGCTGGTGGCTGGCCTGTGCTCCAGTTGGGAGCTACAGCAGAGATATGGAACATGTTCATCATCCAAAAAGTTCTAGTAGATGATGTTAATCTAGGCACTTAAGACAAAGGACCTGTCTTCACGAATCTTTCTGGAAATTCTACAGCTTTTCAACCTGCTTTTTGGGGAATGCCAACAGAATGAAGTGATAAACCAAAAAAAAAAAAAAAGGCAAAATAAAAAAACGTGGTGTGAGAAATCTCCAAGGTTCACTGGCTCCAGGTCAGCAAGTTGAGATTGTTGTCACATAACAGGACCAATGAGAAGGAACCATGAAATTTCTGCTCAGACTAATTTTATGCCACCTACCCCAAGGCTCTGCAATATCCTGCTTCAAGTCCAGGCATCGCCTTGATGCAATCTGCTCGTTACTGTAAATTATTTACAGTGAAGTGGCTTAGAGCTTGTTCTTTATTTGTTCTGGAGAAATTGATTACTCAATGTTTTAATTTCTCAAACCCAAAGAACCCAAGTCACTTTCTCAGCTCTGACTTTCACCTCCCCTTCATCCCGGGAATGGGAGCACTTCCTGTCGAGAGCAAGGGAGTGGAAAAAACCTAGGTAATCGGATGCTAGCGTCCGACCATGTGCAATGGTCATTTCTGTGGATCATAATGGTCCAGTATCAACAGTTTTATGCGGCTCCAATTGTACAGCCACGTTAAAAGTTGCTAAGAATTTAAATGCAACTGTCTTTCCTTAGAACCTGAACCAGCAGGGAAGCATCCTGTAGGGGTCACTTTGAAAGTGACTGAATGCAGCCGGAACTACAGAACCACACCAGCAGGTGGGCCAAGGGGGCACAGTCATCTTCAAGAGCCAGCAGGACTCACATTGCTATTTCTCTCAGGAGGGATAAAATGTCAGCTCTAGGAAGAACCATATATATCGCCTCTTCCATCTGCCTCAGCCACCTCCAGTCTGGCTTCCCTTCTTGCAGGGGATCTCAACAATTGAGAGCAATTCAATGGGTGGTTTTCTGAGCCCCTATCAGAAGCAAGACCCTATGATGGTAAAACAGGAAAATGGAAACACTTTTTTTTTTTAAGAGACTAGGTCTCGCTATGTTTTCTGGGGTGGTCTCGAACCCGTGGACTCAGGTGATCCCTGGCCTCTTGCCTCCCAGCCCTTGGATTATAGGTGCACGCCACCATGTCTGACTTGGAAACACTTTCATTTAGAAGGCAGGTAATATTGGACAATCATACAAACATGCTAGCATATATTGTTTACCACATACTGTTTTATTTAAAGTTCTTAACATGCAGTGATCTTATTTCATCTTTAAAACAGCTTTACATAAAAGCACCATGTTTATTTTTCCCATGTTATCAAGGTGGAAGCTGGGACCCAGAGAGATTAAGTAATTTGCTCAAGGTTGCACAACTGGTAAGTTGTGGAAGGTGGGCTTGAGGCTTGAGAGCCAAGGCTCTGAAGTTCTATAGCAGAGACAGTGGGGAGGAGGGCCAGATACCAGCTAAGGGGGTGGGAACAGAGAGGATTGACTTTTAGATAAAGGAACTCCATCAATGATCAGCAGACATGTGAGGGGAGCTGGGGAGCCAAAGGCCAAAGCCAACAGCATGAGGGTAACTGGGGTCCCCTTGGCCATGAAGTGCAGAGTCCATTCTGGGAGAGCAAGACAAGGGATAAAATGAATCCCCTGCAGCCTTCCCCAGAAAGAGGGGAAGAATCTGACATCCATGTCCGGGGGAGGGGGAGAATCTGACATCCATGTCCGGGGGAGGGGGAGAATGGAGGACAGTAGATTGCAGCTTTCATGGCATTCAGGCTTTGTGAGTGTTGCAAGAGAGTGGAGGATCTGGGAGGGACAGAGGACCTTCAGCCAGAGTGCAGTGGGAGTGTGAGGACAAGGAGCAGGCTTGCACAAAGCCCTGGCCACTGAGAAGAAACCACTGAGTATGTCATTTTAGGCCAGTAGGGTCCTTTGATGAGGGAGATTCTCATGGAGAGGGAGATTGTCTTGCAAAAGTTTCTCTTTGTGGAAAAGACCCCCAGACGGGGCCTAACTGAGGGGTATTTGACCTGAGTCTCAAGTGAACTTCAAACACCCCCATCCACTTCCCACCCCCACACCCCCTTCTGCTAATTCTGCAGGTGAGAAAGGACTGATCCTTCCTTTATTCAGGATCAACCCTGGCCAAGGAAACCTCCTCCTTCCTTCTCTCCTGCCCTTCCTCCCTCCCCCAGCGCAGCCAGGAATAAAGCTCACAGTTCTACCTGCCAAGCAAGCCGTGTGGAAGGAGGCAAAGATGAGGCAGAGCAGCAGGGTGGCCGGGGTGGCAGGGGTGAGGTGCCCCCTGCTATGGAGGGAAGCCCGTATGAGCACCATGCCTGTAGAGGCTCGCTGAACACCCCAGCCACACGTCCCGTGTGTGTTCTGTCCTGCAGGTGTGGTACAGCCAGGCTGGCAGAGGTGAATTTCTGCTCTGTGTTTGGGGAAAAGAGAGGAGGTGGAGCAAAGGAAACTCGGGCTGCCACACCCTGCTCTCAGCTCTAAGAAGGAAAGGCAGAAAACTGGTGGCTGGAGCAGGAGGAAGGGAGGGGGTGATGTGTGCCATTCTTCATAGAGCTGACATTTTATCCCTCCTGAGGAAAAAAGATATGTGTCCAGCTGGTTCCTCTTGAAGATGAGTTTGTTCCTTCGTCCCCCTGCAGGTGTGGTTCTGGTTTCTCTGATGCATTTGGTCAATTGCTTTCTGAGTACCTACTCTGTGCCCTGCACCACACTTCCATCTGGGAGTGCCTGCCTCCAAAGTGTCTTCACTAAAAACGCACATCATGAAAGCAGAGTGTGTTCAGGAATGACTTGAGAAGGCAAAATACTTTAGCTCTCTGTAGCAAGAGACCACACCTGTTGGTGGAATACTTTATAAAGAAATAGGCTTGAAAGAGTGATAGGATTTTGACAGGTAAAGAGAAGAGGGCACTGGAGGTAGAAGGGATAGATGAGCAAAGACCCAGGGGTAAGAGGTTCACACTGTTTGCAGCAGTATGGGGAGGTGGTCTGAGGAGGGGGATGATGTGGGAATGATGGAGAGTCTTGAGGCTGGATGCCCAACTGGGGAGTTTGAGACAATAAGGAGGCAAAAGGGAGGCTTTGTGAGGATTGTGAACTAAGTAGTAACTTGATGGATGCTCTGACTTTAGTTTAAACCATCTACTGACCCCTCCATATGCATGAAAAGCATTAACAGGGTGTTTGAGGCACAATCCCTACTCTTCAATGAAGAAAGAACTGCGATGCAACACAATAAAAACCAGCTCTGGATATCTTCAAGAGCAAAGGGGAGAATAAAGTGGGAGGAGCAATGTCTGCCTGAAAGGTACGGGATTTAGAGAAGTGATATTTGGGCTGGGTATTGAAGTTCACATGCAGAGGTGGGAGTTAATGGGCCCTTCTAGAATTAAGACTGCTGGTGGTCCTTTGCAAGTACAAACCTGGGTAGGAGAGTGAGTTCATGCAAAACTAGGAATGATGTACACTGCATGTGTAAGCCCAAAGTAGTGATGTCTTGCTGTAATATATCAGCTCAAATGAAACTTGTTTTCTTTCTTTTTTAAAAAAATCTACTTATATATAAATTTCACATCATTGTAATCCCAGGGATTTACCCCCCCATCCTCTCCATTCCTCCCTTTTCCCTCCTGCCCAAAGCTGTGTGCACAGAAAAATATGGAATGCTTCATGAATTTGCATGTCATCCTGGCACAGGGGCCATGCTAATCTTCTCTGTATCATTTCAATGTTAGTATATGTGCTGCCAAAACAAACACGAAACTTGTTTTCTAATTTGTCCAAAGGTACACATGAATGATAGTCCTCTATTCCTGGATTTGGAGATGATGGACAGAAGTGCTGTAAGAAGGCTAATATTTGCCAGGTGTGGTGGCACACACCTATAATCCAAACACTGGGAGTCAAGAGGCCAAGGATCACTTGAGTTCACGAGTTTGAGACTACCCTGGGCAACATAGCAAGACTTGGTCTCAAAAAAGCAGCTGGGTGAGGTGGTGGGCAACTGTAATCCCAGCTACTTGGGAGTCTGGGGATCACTTGAGTTCATGGTATCGGGACTACCTTGGGCAATATAGTGAGACCTAGTTTCAAAAAAAAAAAAAAAAAAGAGGCTAATCTTTAAGCTGATCCCAGAAGTCCAGTTTAGTTTACTCTTTGAACACTCTACAGCTGAGTAACTTCTCTGTGTTGGGCTATCAGTATGAGGAAGGTGAGAGAAGGTAAGACAACAAGGTCCCTGTCTTCAAAGAGCCCAGGGTCCAATGAGGGAGATGGACAGAAAAATACTGGCAACCTAATGGAATCAGCAAGGGGGGAAGGTTTCTAGAAAGAATGGGGAAATTAAGGGAGCAGAGAAAAGTTCTCAATAGAAGTTGCATTTAGGCCTGAAACTTGAAAGAAGTGTAGCTGACTGGGCACAGGGGATAGGAACAGCATGTGCAAAACTTCTGAGGTAGAACCTCCCATCCTTGAATGATTGCTATCCTAGGAGCAAGGGTGAGAATCATGATTGGTCTAGTTAGATGGAGGACAGGTAGTCTAAGGTCCTGAACAGAAAAGAAAACTGCATGCTATGTGATGATTGGGATCCCCTAAAAGGATGTGGACACCTTTGTATTTCAGAAGCATGGAGGCTAGATCTACAGAGGACAGACTTAGGTTCAGAGGGAGCTCTTGAGATGCTACTGCAAAAATCTCAGAAATCAAGAGGACCTGAAATAAGGAATGATGGAAAAGAGGGGACAGAATGGAGAAGCAGTTAGGAGGCCCAGTTGACACCAGGGATGACAGCACAGGCACCAGGATGGAACTGGGTTTGTAGCTGGGGTGGCCATGAGGTCCAGGGGAGAATCCAAGCCCTGCCTTTTTATTGGCTGAGAGTCACTGGGCACAAGTTTCTCTATCCATCTAAGCCTCTGCAAACATTCTTTTTATTTATTTATTTATTATTTATTTTTTTTTCTGCAAACATTCTTAATCTGAAAAGCAATGGAACAGCAGTACCTGTCTCTGGAATTGTCTTGATGACTTGAAGAAGTAGGGGTACATTGAACACAGTACCTGATGATGAGAAACACTCAACAAAAGGTAAGTACCATTTTAATAAAAGAAAGATGGCTTGGGAGAAAATAATGCAGTTTACATATTGATTCATTCACATCCGGCCTTGGCCTAGTAGTTTAAGGTAGCTGACAGGCAATGGCTTAAGCTAGATAAAATTTTGTTTTTTTAAATGAGAAGAGGCAAAGAGGACATTAAGCAGGAAATGTGAGATGGGTCTGTGAGTTTAGAGCACAAAATGGCGCCCATGTTCTCTGAACTTTCTGTTGGCGAGTGTGGAAGAGGGGAACATGACCCACTATGTGATCTGTGGGCTCACAAACAAGGGCAGGAGACACACTACTGCTCTCAATACCAAAATGTGGCAGGAATTTTCTCCTTGGGTCCCCACAGGGATGACATGACTTGATGGGATGAACAACGTCCTCCATGTTTCCTCACACCAACCTCCACAGCTTCACAGACCCAGACTGAAATGTCCAATGGAGACTATAGAAAGCAGTGGTGCCTGGGGTCTGTGAGGTTTTCAGGGGTCTCAAAAAATGCCCTGAAGTCCAGATGGAACAACAAGCAAAACCACTGTGTCATCTAAAGAAGCAATGATTTCAAATGTGAAGGACGGCTCTCCATTTCAAACATTTACCCCGAAATAATTAATGTCAGATGCTGGCTTCACTGTGACGTGTTTGGTGACGTGAGCGAATGAACGTGTCTCTTCAAAAGATGAGCCTGTGGAATGGGCACAGAAAGGACCCTGCCTGGCACTCTTACCTCATCCACCAATCCAAGTTGACAACTTCATGGAATCATGGCAGAGAAAACAGTTCTAGAAAGCAGTAGGAAAGTAATTTGTCTCCAAGCCCCTTTCTAATACACTGTTATTTGATTTGGCACTTTTTAGACAGGTGCTTGCAAGTCAATTAAAAGGCAAACATTCTTATCAGCACATGAAGGGATTTTATATCTTAAAGCAGAACAGACTGACTGGACTCTGACAACACATCATCCATCCCCAAAGGAAGGGCTGCAAGATAACTGTTTTACAAGTGCTACCATTACTGGGCCATCCTTTCTTGGGGTCTGTGACTGGTTACCTCAGATGTGTTCAACTCAGGTTTACTTTGGAGGCTATACCAGGAAGCCACTTGGCTCACAGCTAGACATTCTGTGGGAACTTTCTCAAGATTTTCTTTTTTCTTTTTTAATGGTTGAGATAGGTTTTCAGTTACACATACTTTAAAAGAAGACAAGGCTAAAATGTCTGTGGTCAGGCTTCATGGGCGGGATTGGGGTGGGGTTGGGGTGTGTAGTAGGATTCCTGGGGCCTCGTAGTCTCCAGTCTCATCTGTTTTCTTTCATAGGATTTTGTTTGGAAAAGAAAAGGGGCAGAGTGTTTCTTGTGTTGAAATTTTGAAGACCAGCCGTGTGTTGGAAGGATACTTTAGGTTGAGGAGACTTCTCTGGTGATTCTGATAGGCCTCTGGGGAGAGACCACTCCCCTTGAACTGGAGACCTTCATTTCTTGTTATCGACTCTGAGGAAGCCTGCATTCTTATTCATGGCCTGTGTCCTTATTCATGGCTGTACCTGTTCCCCAACTTCTGTTCAGAGATGGGTTCAAGGCTCTTCCTGCATGTGACTTTGTCAGGATCTATTCTCACAAAATAATGTTGGTAACTGGTTGCTTGTGGTGCTGAACCATCTAGACCTTCACCTGAGCAGTGCTTGGGGAGAACTTAAGCACTGATGGGTCTCTAATTTGGAGAGTCTGTGGAGCCTTCTTTTTAGGAAAATGGAGAACCATACAGAATCCCGCTAGAGATCATACCATCAAGTTGATGAAAAGTGACACCATTGGAACCATTGCAGCCTGTTCCCAGCGTGATTTATTCAGCTTGCTCTCAACCCACAAAGGTGGGGCCATGGCCCAGGCTGAGGGGAGGCAGATAAATAGGATGGATCTTTCCTCCTGGGCTCTGGATCTCATTCCCCCTCCCCACCCACTCAGAAGCATATGTTTTCATTTGCCAACATCTGAGGGTTTCTAGTTATCTTTTTGTAACAATTGCTGACTGAATTGCACGCTATCTACAAAGACTTGAGGAATTTCATTTTTGGTTATTCACTGAGAGCTATCACATGGCTAGTCTTTGTAAGTGTTTGGTGATGATTGAAAAGAATGTGGGGTTCAGTGTTCTACTTACATCATTTGTACCAAGAGCGGTTCAGGTCTTCCATCGTCTCCTTCCTTAAAATGCTGTGTGCTCATTCTGCTGAACGCTGCAAGAGAGATTTCCCTCTTTTCCCTGTTGTCACTTTCTGCCTGACACAGTTAAACTGCAATTACAGATCATACAGATACAGAATTGTGCCCACTTCCTGGTGAAGCGAACCTTTTGAAAATCTCATTTTGTGATATTCTTTAAGTGCTTCGTGATGCTTTTTCTCATTAAATTTACT
>PVHY01033035.1:0-11432 GCA_004024945.1 Uropsilus gracilis
TTGCCCGGGGTACTACAGACTCAAGCAATCCCCAGCCTCAACTTCCCAGGTAGCTGGGATTACAGGCGCGTGCCACCACGCCCAGCTATTTTTTGGAACTAGGTCTCGCTACGGACCCCAGACGGGACTCGAATCGCGATCCCTAGCCCCGGCCGCTTCATAGGCTGAAGCTTACAGGCACGAACCACCATGCCCGGCCCTAAAAATTTTTTTTTTTAAGGCAAAGCATAATAAGCTCAAGAGAGCAGTTTGAGAGGAAAACTATGGACAACTCTTAAGGATCTGTTATAAATTGTAACGGAAAAATGGGACAAGTAATTTAATCTGACCACTTACATAAGCTGATCAAGACCAGAAAAGCATATTATGGAGACTTAGTACTGCTAATAAGTTTGAGCAGTGGTTAATATTGTTAGAATGTATGGCATTATCATTGAAACACAAGAGTATTTTGCTTTTTCCTAGCTTTTTTGAGTGCTTGCTCTTGACTCAGTACTTTTGATAGTACTTTTACATGTTGGTGTATGTGTGTATTTATAGTATAGATCTCTGCAGTCCTTATTTCTGAATTGTGTCATCCTTTATGTCTTACAAACAGATATAATTTATAGGACTTGCTTTTAGTAATCTGAAAAAATAACTGTTAATAAGTAAAGCTAGTAAAATTAACATATCTAATGACATCAAAGCCACAAATATTACAGATGTGTTTATTAAATTACAAAACTGCTATAGAAATTTTGAGTTCTCTTGAGTCTACATTATTTCGAAATGAACAGCTATGTATTTTCACTATTGTAAGAATCCTGAGTTTTGTGTACCTTATAAGACTCTTTAGCCATTGAATGTGATTATACAGAATTTGTTATTAAGAATTTGTAGATTTAGGACTACATTGAAAAATATTAAAATTTCAAATGTGAGGAAGATTATGCTTAATTGATTTTTGTTCATTTGTTTCTACAGGCATTGTCTGGCTTTAGACAGATTCATGTTATAGATATGGACACTATAGATGTTTCTAATCTAAATAGACAATTTTTATTTAGGTAAGTTTTAATTTTTTTTTTTTTAATTCTGTTGATTGCTAACCTTGAGAACACTACAACATAGTAATTTTTAAAAACTACTTAGAGGATAACACTAATTTTATATATAAAAGAAGATAATTACTACTCCCATGTTATGTAAAATTTTGCAAGTAAATTTTTGACATTTAAATGAAAGTAGTTTTGTTTAAAAATTTTTCCAAATCATTTATTGTTTTTATACCCTGAAAATGTACAATGCAGTTTTATAAGAAAATTATCGCTGGATTATTGAGCCCTTGTAAGATGTGTTGGTGTAGGTTCCTGGACCAGAATTTGAGTGGTGGTTCTGGAACAATGAAATGGTGATTGAGTTTGAAATTGTTATAGAGGAGGGAAGCAAATAGAGAGTTAAGGAGAGAAAACCCAGGAGCAAATGAAATGGAACTAAGAGGAATAATTATCCATACATGAATTATGGAAATCATTTAGGCATGGATTGTTAGAAATGACTTTAAAAACTTGAAGCAGGACATACATACAAATTTGAGGAAAAATTCATTAGGAATTTTAATATTTAGTTTTCAAGTGTTTGAGTGACTTAGATAAAAGTCACTTAAGGAATTATGGTGAGGTAGGGGTTTTTTTTTTCTCTTGTTTTCTTGATTATGGTACTGATTTTGATATTATTCAAATTGTCCTCGGTGTGTGACATAAGGTTACATTAACAGGAAAGATAATATTAAATTTGAGGATTGAACTCTATCTTTAGGAAAATCTTACAGAAATTGAAAGATGGGTGAAACTAAGTCAAGTTTAAGGAAGTGTTGTAATGGCAATGTAAACTCTACATTTAGCTTTCAAGCTTTATTTTTCAAAATGCCCTAAACAAAGACATTGAATGGTTTATTGTTAGGCACTTTAATTGTAGTGAAAAGAGTGAAGATCATTGATAGTTTGTGTTGAGTAATTAGGATGTATTGAGCACTACCTAAATTCTTTGCCAATACAGCATTGTTTAATCTCACAAGCAACCCTCAGGGTAAGGCTAAATAATTAGGCTAAGGTGTCCTTTAAGAATGATGAATGATGTATGTGAAAGGCCATTTTCTTTGAGGTACAGATTTTAGGGGGAATGATCTGTTCCCCTTATCCTGCAGTGGTCAGTTTGCAAATAGTTTCTGCAGAAACCATCTGGGAGTTATTTTTTTGTGTGAAATAATATGGGAAAAAAAAAATCACACTATAAAGAATCCACAATATAAAAGTCTCCTTTATCTCCCTCACAAACAAAATCATTGGTGTCCAGGGTAGATGAATCCAATACTGAAACGTGTTCCTCAACTTATATGAGATTCAAGAAGACCCTCATAAAGTTTGAATAAGACTGATCAGACATTTTGAGTCAAAAAAGAGCATTTCTTTTATTGAAGGCAAACTATAAAAGTTTTTATTTTAATTTTCTATTTTAAAATAAGCAATTTCTAAGCCACTGATTATTTTAATTTATTTCAAAAAATTTATGCTCAGATATGAAGGGTTACAAAGAGATGAATGTGGTCACTTCCAGGTGTCCATAGCCTACAGGTATGGACCTTTATATATAAAACAAATTAGGTTGTGGAAAAAGGTAGTAATGAAGCACTTATTGTGTATACATGAGGGAGTGATTTATTTTGGGGGGGAGAATAGGAAATATTAGAAAGAAAATGCCATTTGTATTGAAATTATAAGAGAGAGCTCATGTCCTTTCCTGTCTGTAGCTACAGTTACTATATAGGAGTGACCTTTTGAGGCCTTATAATTTTAGCTTCTTAAATATTGGTGACACTTGAAATTTTATTTATTTTTTTATTTTGTAATTATCATACAACATTGGTCACGTTTGCATGATTGTATTGTACCCCTTATTCCACACCCCAATCCCCCTCTTCCCATTTTCCCCTCTGGTCACTCCAGCTTCTCTCTCAGCAAACTGGTCCATGTTTGGTCCGCTGGTCTTTTTTTTTTTTTCTGGAACTTTCCTTTTTTGTTGGGTGCGGACTTGCACTCCTGGACAGCAACAGCTGAGGCTGCTTGAATCTCCAGGGGTAGCTGAGGGAGATAGTCAAGCTGAGACTGTCGGGAACTTGTAGGGCACATATGTTGGTATGCTTCTCCAGGATGACGCTTGAAATTTTCGATACTGCCTTTGGAATTGTTCCTTCTTTGGATGTATCATAGGATGACTTCTTAAGGGATGCAAAATTTATTGCATCTCTGAAATGAATGTCATTGTATATATTTCAGCCATGACTTGTATAGTAACATTTTGAGGTCCTGTGTTTTTGGACATATACTGGAAAGAATCTGGGCCTGAGATAATAATTTACATTAAGAAATGTTCCAGTGAAAACTGCTCATTGTATTTTTACATTGAAAAATAAGCTTTATATTTTCATTTAAGAAATACTTAGACTGAACACCTGTAAGTAATGAGTGTGAACATTAGCAAGGATTGACATTAAGTGTTGAATGACTGATTATTCATCAAAAGTACTTTGCTAAGATATATTCTAAATACTCACTAAATACTGTGAATATTTTTAAATTTGAAAATTACGTGTATCATCTAGATTTATATCATGAACTGTAATTTAATTTTCCCTGTAGGTCTAAAGATGTTGGAAGACCTAAAGCTGAAGTTGCTGCAGAATTTCTAAATGACAGAATTCCGAATTGCAATGTAGTTCCGTATCCTTTGGTCAAAAAAGCTTTTTTTTTTTCTTTGAGACTAGGTCTCGCTATTTTGCCCGGGCGATCACAGACTCACATTGCCCAGGGTACCACGTACTCAAGTGATCCCCAGTCTCAGCTTCCCAGGTAGCTGGGATTACAGGCACATGCCATCAGCCCAGCTATTTTTTCAGACTAGGTCTCACTATGTTGCCCCCAGTGGGTCTCCAGACCCTGGACTCAAGCAATTCCTAGTCCTGGCCTCGCTCCATAGGCTGCGATTAAAGGTGCACTACCGTACCCAGCCAAACACTTAATATTTTAAAGTTTCTATCTTTGTTTTTATTTTAAGGGATGATTAACATAGCAAATACAGATAAACATGATGAAATCTGTAGCATCAAAAAATAGCTTATTACTGAGATCTGCTGATAGCAGTTTGCTTTATAAAAGGACTCCTAATCTTTTCCTTATGGTTATCTTAAATTTTTTCCTTAATTTTAAAATTAAAGTCATATAGCCAGCGTCATAATTTGTTTTGCATTGTTGCCTTTAATTTTAGTAACAATTGCATTTCTCCTACCAGACTATAAATTCCTACACTAAATCTTTTTTGTTTCCTTACAACTGCTTTTAAAAAAACCTCCCTTTCCTCTTCTTTAAATTGGAATTGGGCATTTTTGTTCCATAGCTTCTTTTCAGCTACACACTTAATGATTCAACCTGCTGGTCTTGCAAGAATAGCAGAAATAAGGACAATAATTGAAACAGGAAAAGATAAAATACTTTGGTCACAATGGGTTCACAGGCTGAAAAATAATTATGAAGTAAGTGTCTAGCAAGAAGTCTATCTAGAATTGGTAAAGAAATCTCCAAGCTCAGTAGTAAAAACAGTGATTTATAATACGTACAAAAAATCCTCACTAAAGAACATGCAAGAGCATAGAGAAAGATGCTTAACATCACAAGCTACAAAGAAATCCAAATTATGACCACACTGATATTACTGCATCTATTAGGATAATTAAAATAAACAGTAATACCAATGTCAAAGTATATTTAAATAATATTAAGTGCTATGATTGAGCCATACCCGCAGCTAATTTTATTTATTTACTTTTTTTTTTTTTTTTTTAAGACTAGGTCTCACTATGTTGCCCTGGATAGTGTCAAACCCGTGAACTCAAGTGATCCCAGGCTTCTTGCCTCCCAGCACTTGGACTACAGGTGTGAGCCACCATGCCCAGCTCGCAACTAATTTTAATTAGGGTTCCCTTTCTAGTCTCCAGGCAGATGGCTGCTGATAGGGTTTTGTTGGGTTAAGAGAAAATGAAAAACTTGAGTTAGAAGAAAGAAAACTTATCTTTGCCTCACCAGAGAAAAAGACAAAACATCAAACGCAACAAACCCAACAATTCTGAAAAACTATTTTAAACAACTTTTGGCTTTGTAGTAACTTTTAAAATCTTCTGACTATATAGAAAATCTTCTGACTATAGAAACTATAATGTGCTTCTTTCACTAAATCAACATTTATTGTTTCTTGACTTGATTGTTTTGGGTAAAGACATATTCTGTGTTTCTAAGGCTTATGTTTTTAAATGAAAATTAAGCAGAGTAGCCGGGCACGGTGGCTCGTGCCTGTAAGTTTCAGCCTATGAAGCAGCTGGGGCCCCTAGCGATACCTAGTTCCAAAAAAATAGCTGGGCATGGTGACGTGCACCTGTAATCTCAGCTACCTGGGAAGCTGAGGCTGGAGATTGCTTGAGTCTGTGGTACCCCAGACAACAAGAGCCTGCGTTTCTGCGGGCAAAAATAGCAAGACCTAGCCTCAAAAAAAAAAGAAAAGAAAATTAAGCAGAGTAGAAGGTATAATGGACAGAAATATATTGACATGAGGGTTCAGAGATGAGAGAAACTAAGCAATTAAGAGAGGTATATTAAAGAAAAGGTTTTGTCAGGAAATGGTAGTCTTTTTACTAGATTCCTTGAATTCCACTGTATTAAGCATTTACGATGTTTTAACTATAATCTCCTTTTTATATATAATAAATTCATGAAGCAAATTACAAAATAAGCAACTATAGTTCCTTTACTTAAATTCAGACATTTCAACAAGATTCAGGATTTTAATGACACTTTCTATCGACGTAAGTTCTTTCTAAATTCTTTGTTTTTCAAATGTCTCCTTTTTGAAGACTTTAGATACTGTCTTCTCTTGGTGTTGCCTTCTTAGGAAGGTGGTTGATCAAAGAGTGCCACTGTTTTAAGTCTTACTTGGTATGTTAGCTGCATTTTTTTATGCTAAACTGAGGAAAGTTTACTCATGATTAGAAGCTCTGTGTGTGTATATATTATAATACAAAGTGGGATTTGTTTCTTAGAATTTGTGATTATTTTGTACAACAGTCTTAAAAACTAAGCTTGGTTTTTATTCTTGTAGAATTTCATATAATTGTATGTGGACTGGACTCTATCATAGCCAGAAGATGGATAAATGGCATGCTGGTAAACACTTTAGTGTTATAGTTATCTTATATACTTGCTGCTACTCTTAACTGTTTAAAATTAATTAAAAGTTAAAACTGCATATCATGATTTTTTTTTTCTGAAAAGTGAATTTTCAGTTAAGTAGATACTCTTCATTGTTTACTGCCAGTCATTAATTTTTGGATGACAACATAAATTACTGATGTTATAATCCCTGAATTTGATAATATTAGTACTCAGTAATATGATTGACTTTGAGAATTACTTGGAATTATGCTCCTTTTACTGTAGTCTTACCCTCTCTACATTTAAACCCTTTCAAATAACTTCCTTAGATATCACTTCTGAATTATGAAGATGGTGTGTTAGACCCAAGCTCCATTGTCCCTTTGATAGATGGGGGGACAGAAGGTTTTAAAGGAAATGCCCGTGTGATTCTTCCTGGAATGACTGCTTGTATTGAATGCACACTAGAACTATATCCACCACAGGTAATCACAATAACACTTCATTTGCTTTAGAGTATTATGAAATAAAATTTGGGTACAATTAATGTCTATTCATTGTTTAGGATTTTTGATTAATTAATTAATTAATTAATTAATTTTGAGACTAAGTCTCGCTATTTTTTGCCTGTGGAACCGCAGGCTCACATTGCCTGGGGTACCATGGACTAAAGCACTGCCCAGCCTCAGCTTCCCAGGTAGCTGGGATTACAGGTGCGCGCCACCACACCCAGCTATTTTTTTGGGACTAGGTCTCACTACATGACCCCAGCGGGACTTGAACCGCAATCCCTGGCTCCGGCCGCAGCTTCCTAGAATGCGCCATTATGCCCAGCCTAGGATTTTTAATTTAAATATGCTAAGTAGAAGATAAAATACTAAATTCTGCTCTGTTTGAGGGAAGATACATAGTAAATTTCAGTTTTGATACCACTCCGTTTCCGTGATTTGTTTGTATTTATTTGGCGAGCAGGAACTAAGGGTTTCATTACAAAGCTGTATGTTGGTCTCGAGCTGTCATTTATTTTCTGTGGTTTTCACTTGACATTGTTTCAGGGCAATAAAGATAACCTATCAAGTAAACAAAGTATTCAGATTTAAGAATTTATTTAGCTCATCCATTATAGCTTTCACTTGTATATCTTCTTAATTTAAGGCAAATTTGTTTTTACTGCAGATTGACCGAAGTGGAATGATTCAAACCATTATTATGTATAAAATGTTTCATTGTGATAAGTGAAAGACTAAGATGAATTTTAAGAAATTATTGCAAGCTAGATCATAGCTAGAAGTTATATTTTAAAGTATTGATGAAAATCCACTAAAAAAGGCTAATCTTTGTCGTAGGTTAATTTTCCCATGTGTACCATTGCATCTATGCCCAGGCTACCAGAACACTGTATTGAGTATGTAAGGATATTGCAGTGGCCTAAGGAGCAGCCTTTTGGAGGTAATAAACCTAATTTCATGACCCAGAATTTACTTGAAATGTATCTACTAATCATTTGGATAATTACACTAAAAATACTGATTTATGTTTACATATTTCTATCTTTTTCTCTTCCATCCCCTTAACAGAAGGAGTTCTATTAGATGGAGATGATCCTGATCATATTCAGTGGATTTTTCAAAAATCCCTGGAGAGAGCATCACAATATAATATTAGGGGTGTTACATATAGACTCACTCAAGGTAAGTAATAACTTACCACAAATTACGGTATTTGTATCATCATAATTATAGTTAACTGTTGCTTTGGAGGAAATAGTTGATATGTAATTTCAAACAATACTATCCATTTGAGTTTCAGAAATAGTTTCAGGTATCCCAAATTTTGTAGCAAGGAACTGAGATCAGCAGAATTCATAGTACCTGTGAGTCAAGAGGAACTTAATATAAATTTTTGAATCTTATAAGTCATCCAAGTAGACCATCCACTATCTTTAGCTGAAGAGGAATTTATCAGTCTCCTGGGGCAATCTATTTCACATTTGGAGAATACTGTTGCATAATTATTCACTATATTGGCAGATGTCTCCTTCTTTAATTTGGTCTGAGGATTGCCCCAGTTTAAACTTCATTCTCTTTTAAGTAGTAGCCTTAATCCATGAAGAACTGTGTGTCCTTGCCATGAAGATTCCTAGTTCTTTTGACCCTGAAAAATTGCATAATTTTCCTCCATCAAGTTCTTTTTCTCTAACTGTACTCCACTTATTTATATATCTTAAATGCATGGGCTAGAATGCACATTGCTAGGTTGATCTTATTTAGATAATAGATTTCCAGTAATGGAGGCAATTGTAGAGAAAAGCAGGACTTAGTTTTTGTCTATATTGATGCCATACTTTTCTTTGAGGTTACTATCTACTAAAATTTGAAAGTTTTCGCTACGTGTTAGTTGACAAGCTACATCACCCTATTAGAAAATTGGCAAGTTTTCTTGTGTATTGTTTTTCATACTCAAGAACTGATGTCTTCTCGCCTCCATTTCCCCACCCTCTGTCTTTATATAATTTTATATCTGCCAGGTTATTCTTCTTTACATGTTCATTTTGTCTCCGCTTTGGTAATTATATCCTTTACCTTTTCTTCAACTAATTAAAAATTGCAAGACTAAGCTGAAAGCATCTGAATCATACTTCTCATTGAGTCCTTTTAGTTTTATGTCATTTTGTTCATTAGACCTTCCTGAATACTTTGTTTGTCTTTTTCACAAGGATGTTAGGAAAATCCTTTCCAGATGTTCTCCTAATACTTGGTTGTACTATTTCCCTGAGTTGCTAAGCTGATCAGAGTAACTGATACTAGTCTAAAATAGCGCACATTAAATGAGACTTCTGTGGCTTATAGTGTGTTTTTAGTAAGTATTTGAATTAACAAATCAACTAACTTAGTTTGTCCTGGTGAGCAACTATAAGTTAATTTCAGTATATAATTTCATTCTTGGTATGTACTTTTCAACTTGACAATTACAGGCTTTGATAGTACAGCAGCAAACTTGGAAGTGAAATCCAACTTTTTTGAGGGAGGGTGCTTATAGAGTCAATCATTTTGGCAGTGCTTTCATTGGATAATATCTCTTTACACTTCTCAGTATCTGTAACTACGTGTTCTTCCTTTCAATATATGCTCTCCCCAGTGATTTACTAGGGAGTTTCCAGTTTAATTATTATGAGATTAGTTCCTCCCTACTTCCCCTTCTCTAAAATTGTACATTAATTATGTGCTCAGAATTAACTTTGAAAACACCTCCAAACTTCTTGACTGTCTTTATTTTATATCTTCTTAGATTATTGCCCTTTTTCTGAAGTTTATGAAACCTATCTACATCTAAGTCCTGTGAATACTTACTATGTATAGCATAATATATCAGTTAAGGTCAGGGTAATGAAACTGAGGATGTCATGAACTCAGTAATAGTTAATCTCCACATAGTATGTGGAATACAGTGACACTTGGTTAATTTTTTACTATATCGTCTTTATATGAAGTTTAGTAAAGAGTTGGATTCTTCACTCCTTTAACTAGTTTAAGATTCCAACATGTTACAAAATGGTGGCAGTGTGAAAGGAGATTGGTTCATGATTAAATTTAAGCCTATTTTCTAATTTCAAAGCCTGAACAATCAAGTAGTAAAACATGGTATTTAATAATCATACTGTTAAAAATATATTTTTAAAAAGAAATTACCATATTTTAATCAAAATATCTTTCAGGGGTTGTAAAGCGAATCATTCCTGCTGTAGCTTCCACAAATGCAGTCATTGCAGGTGAGGACAAAAGCTAATTTGCTTTTGTTATTTTGTCTTCTGTTATGTTATAAAGTGCTCTGTGATAATAGGACATTTTTCAAAAATGTATAGAATGTATATGCTCGTTAATCTGAAGGAAAAGAAAAACATTTCACATTATACAAAACAAATGTAAGGTTACTTTCTGCACTTGAAGTAAAAATATACAGTTTCAATCTAGTCAGTAGATTAAAATTCATTGTATCCAGTCAGATGCTTGTAAATTTATTTGTTCTCTTGTAATTAACTTTTAAAAAATATTTATTTTTAAATGTCTACTTTCCTGAATTAAGGCATTTTTATTTTCTCCCATCTTTAGCTGTGTGTGCCACTGAGGTTTTTAAAATAGCCACAAGGTAATGGGATTCATTTTTAATACTTATGTAAAGCTGTAATTTGGCCTGGCTCAGTTATATAAATATTAACATTTTTTGCATTACAGTGCATATATTCCTCTTAATAACTACTTGGTGTTCAATGATGTTGACGGACTGTACACATACACATTTGAAGCTGAGAGAAAGGTTAGTAATATGTACTAAGGAAAATTTTAAAAATTCATGCATACTTTGATTTTTAAATATTAAGTACTGATTAAAAATATGAATAAAATTGCATACACCTTAAGCATTTTATTCCAGAAATTCCTGAACATCACTTACTATATATCCTTTGTAGTATACTCTGAAATGAATACTATGTAGAAAAATAACAAAATAAAGGTCTATTAGGAAAAGTAGTTTTTAGGACATAAAAATATGTTCAGGAAGTTGCATGATTATAAAATAGATTTGCATTTGCATTTCATTATTATAAAAAAATTATACTTGGTTCATATGCTACATCATTCATTGTGTTTTGTGTTGTAGGAAAACTGCCCAGCTTGTAGCCAACTTCCTCAGAATATTCAGTTTTCTCCATCAGCTAAACTTCAGGAGGTTTTGGATTACCTAACTAATAGTGCTTCTCTGTAAGTGTTCTGGACTTCTGTTATGTTGTAGAAATAGTTTTTGTGATTTTAAAACTGTAAAGACTAGGATTGTTTTTTAAAGAGTGGTATTTAACTTTTTGTTATCATAATTATATTTAGGCAGATGAAATCTCCAGCCATTACAGCCACATTAGAGGGAAAAAATAGAACACTTTACTTACAGGTGATAAGTGTTTTGACTGTTTTTACCCCTGCAAAATTACATTAAAAGTGTATTTTCATTTAATGTGGCTTAAATTAAAATAATTTTGTCTTCTAGTCAGTAACTTCTATTGAAGAACGAACAAGGCCAAATCTCTCCAAGACATTGAAAGGTATTTTAGATGAGTATATTTACAAATCAGTTTCTTCATTTTGGTAAGAGTAATAAATGATTATTCTGAAGTTATAGTGATATCCTAATTATATATAT
>PVHY01033036.1:0-11425 GCA_004024945.1 Uropsilus gracilis
CCCAATCACATGAGCGCGGCCCCGGACACGCCCTGCAGCAGCATCTCCCCCGGGCAGTCACGACCAGGACCCGAGCTCAGCCCGGATCCCGGCCAGCCGCCCCCCATCCCCTCACCGGACGCCTCGGGGGGACCCCGGCTTGGGGTGCTGGAGAAAGTGGGGGGAACAGAAACCTGCCCTGGAGATGGGGGAGCCCGAGGTTTATGAAATGATTGATCACCCAAGGCGGGAGCCTTTTCAGCGCGCCCTGAACGGAGCCCAGATCCCCATTTGCTTTGCTTCAGACGGTGCTAGACTCGGAACTCGGCTCCAGCATCCCCCCCCCTCCCAACCAGGAGAAAGGCAGGCGCTCCCTGGCCTCTCCGGAGTCCGACCATATTAGGGCACCTCACGTGCTTGGAGCCGGGAACCGAGAGGTGAAGCCGTCAGGCCACGGATGAGGTGGGCCAGGCGGACCGAGTGATGTCAGCGGAGGCCATCAGCAAGCCCGGTCGCCCGCCTGCCCTGGGGAAATGACACTGTTACTGGAAATGTGCCCGTGCTGAGGCTGGAGGTCCAGGCCACGCCCCGCTGGAACTTGATGGATGGATCTGTCCATCTGCCATCAGTATTTCTCACCAAGGCTTTATATAATGTCATCCGAAGTGGCTTTGCATTGTGTCCCTTCGTGCTCTTGAATAGCGTGTCTGTGGTGGGACTACAGCAGGCCATTAATACTTGAGCTAAATTAAATGTGTAGATGATACGCTCACCCTCGGTGAGTATACAGATGGCAGAGTTGAAGGACAAAAATGACCCCAAGTTGGAATCACCAACGCATTAAGGCTTTAGGAACTGTTATTAGAATCCTTTCGACAAAGAAACGTTGTGGGTAATGAATCTCAAAACCAGGTAAATCCCGCCCGCAGACTTAGTGCAATGTAGGAGTGTGTTGATCCAAGTCATAGCTTAACATAAAGATACTCTGTGCCTGATTCACTGCAGGTGATAGAATGGCAGCAGATGATAGAATGGGACCGAAGTTTAGCCATCCAGCATAAAATGCTTTCTAACTTTCTTGCTTTCATTGGAAGGAGGATACAGAGACCGGTTTCTCCAGATCTTATCCTTTAAGAAAACAGTATATTTGCAAGATGCATGGTTTTAGGACTTTACAAGCATTTCAGCAATTTCAGCTTAAACACTGACCCTTTAAAAGAGATGAGGGGTTTGCTCTGTAGCAGGCACTATTCACAGTACTTTGCAGCTATCTTCTCATGCAATCTTCACAATAACCTTGTGAGTCAGACCCTGTGGTCCCCATCTTAACAATGGACTGGGGGAAAGCAGGCCCCAGACATCACATCAGGTGATCCAAGTCTCCCACCTGGTAGAAGAAAGAGCAAGGAGTGTCGGGCATGGTGGCTCATGCCTGTAAGCTTCAGCCTATGAAGCGGGGCTAGGGATCAAGGTTCGAGTCCCACCTGGGGACTGTAGCGAGACCTAGTTCCAAAAAATAGCTGGGTGTGGTGGTGCGCGCCTGTAATCCCAGCTACCTGGGAAGCTGAGGCTGGGGATTGCTTGAGTTCCAGGTACCCCGGGCAATGTGAGCCTGTGGTTCCACGGGCAAAAATAGCAGACCTAGTCTCAAAAAAAAAAAAAAAAAAGAGGAAGAGCAAGGACCCCAGCACACCCACCCCCTTTCTGTAGGGAGCTAACACCCTTTCTCAGGAATGTTTTAGCTAAGAGAAACTACTAGGCCTCACTTAGGATGTGAAGAGCTGAAAGCACTATTATAGTCTATTTGAGAAGATTACTGTCAGCACAGATGAAAATGTATCAGTAAGTAATACAAATACTATCAAAAAGTTCCATTCTTTGAGATTATATTTACCCAGTTCTTGGGAAATTCCTAACAAAGCTTTTCACATCTACTAACCTTTGCATTTTAAGAAAGAATTACAAGGTCAAAGATTCCCAGCCAATAGCCTACCACCCACACCACGGAAGACATAGCCAGGACTGCTTACATTGGCAATTGCTCACTTTATGCTTATTTTCCAAGTTATGAAAATGCTCCTGTTCTTATTTTTAAGAGCAATATCTTATTTTAAGAAATGTGTCTGTTCCAGCACTCCCTTTTCAGTCCGAAACAGCTCTTGATAATGAAGTCTTAAGGACAGATTCCAAGGGAGGCAGGAATTAAAAAAAAAAAGAACAGGATCCTTTGCAGATTTACAGAAGCTCCACCTAAGCTACCTATGCTTTCCAGACTGTCTAACAAATACTTATCTTGTTTGTCGGCTGGGCGATTACTTAGTTTTATAGCTATTTTTGTTATTTATTGTTACCCTTAGCACTAAAGAGTCCAGCCTTTGGCATTAAGCTATTTAGGATTTCAGAATACTACAAAGTTCACTCATTCATTCTTCTCCAAACATATATTGAGTCCTACTATGTGTCAAGCTCTGAGCCACCATGCTTCGAGTCCCCAAGGTCTTTTTTCCAAGGATTTTGAAAACCACCCCCCTAGAGGTGTTTGGGTTATTCAGTCCTGGGAAGAAGGGGCTCTTCTTCATTTCCACTTCTCAGTTTAAGACTGGCAGTTACACCCACTTGTCCCCGAGTCGTGGGTAAACAGCAAGACACAGGTGTCTGTGCACATGGTCTCCCAGGGGAGTCCCAGTGGCAGAGCTGATTCCCTGAGAGGGTTAAACATGTCATCAAAACAGCTTGAAAAGTCTCAAAAACAAATCCATCGCCCTGTCCTGCAGGTTGAACTTGCCCAGCGTGTGCAGACTTCTCCAGAAAGGCAGATCACGTGAGGCTTGCCAAGAGAATTGAGAGTCATCGCTGGCCCTACATGAAAAAGGGTTTCAAGGAGGACATTACTCCAGGAAAAAGAGAGCAGGGAGCCAAGTATCAGCCAAGGACTTAGAGCAAGAGGGAGTTGGAGTCAGGGAGGGGGTAGGGAGGGGGAGAGTAATATGAAGGGGCATAAAGGGACTAATAACTATACGAATATGACCAATATTGTGTGAAAATTTTAAGAAGTTTTAAGAACCAGTTTCCAGTGTTTTGAAAGAATTCATGAGTGTGAGCCATTTCTATAGCTGAGTTCATGAATCTCCTTGAAAGAGAAATAATTATAATTTTTAAACCAACAGTTAACTCTACCCCATGGATCTACTCTGCAGAGACAAAGCCTTCAGGCAGTTTCACCTAGAATCTGGCAAGTCTTTGTCCTTAAAATTACTACTTATCAATTCTTTGTTTTCTCTAAATAAAAAGCCAACTTTCATCTGGGTTTCTTACATGGAGGTAACTATGTCATCTACAAACCCAACTCCTATGTTTCTTTTTTATATTTGCTAACTATAAATTAGAAAAATAAAAGAATTAGGAATATGAGTCAATATATAAGAAGTTAATAATCCAACGTTCAAGCTGGACACGGTGGCTCGTGCCTGTAAGCTTCAGCCTATGAAGTGGCTGGGGCCAGGGATCATGGTTCAAGTCCCGCTCGGGGCAACACAGCGAGACCTAGTCCCCAAAAATAGCTGGGCATGGTGGCGCACACTGTAATTCCAGCTACCTGGGAAGCTGAGGCTGGGGATTGCTTGAGTCTGTGGTATCCCTGGCAAGGCGAGCCTGCGGTTTCCACGGGCAAAAATAGCGAAACCTAGTCTCAAAAAAAAAAAAAAAAAAAAAATCCAACATTCATATAGAAGATACAGAAAAAAGTCAGGCCAGGCATGGTGGCGAGTGCCTGGCAGCAGCAGCCTAGGAAGCTGCAGCCGGAACTGGGGGTCCCGGTTCGAGTCCTGTTTGGAACAACATAGTAAGACCTAGTTCCAAAAAATTAGCTGGGCATGGTGGCGTGCACTTGTAATCCCAGCTACCTGGAAAGCTGATGATTATCAACTAGGGACTGCTTGAGTCTGTGGTACCCCAGGCAATGTGAGCCCGTGGTTCCACAGGCAAAAATAGCGAGACCTAGTCTCAGAAAAAAAAACCCAAAAAAACAAATTTCAACCACCAGTAGACATGCTTCCTATAGACAAGTCAGCACTATTCTTCTAACTTAAGGAATGGATTGCTCAGAGTTAACACTGAAGTCAACTATTTGAGTATCAGTTTCATTTACCAAGATTTAAGATCAACTACTGCCTCAAATTGAAGATTACTCTGGAGTTACAGGGGCTAAGGGGCTGAATCAATCTTTTTATTTTTACACACACACAAACACACACACACATATGTTTTTCCTGTTTCCATAATATCTGTTTATCCAGGTATTATGGACGCCTTTATAAAAGCAATAAGTTACAGAGAACTAATCAGGCATAGCAGTCACCACTCTCTTCAAAAATGTGTCTAAACGTAAACATACGAATAGGCTATGATTGAACTGCAGTATAGTGGCCCCCGCACAGTGGCTCGTGCCTGTAAACTTCAGCCTATGAAGCGGCTGGGGATAGGGATAGCGGCTCCAGTCCCGCCTGGGGCCCATAGTGAGACCTAGTTCCAAAAAAATAGGTGGGCGTGGTGGTGAGCGCCTGTCATCCCAGCTACCTGGGAAGCTGAGGCTGGGGATTGCTTGAATCTGCGGTACCCTGGGCAAGGAGAGCCTGCGGTTCCACAGGCAAAATAGCAAGACCTAGTATCAAAAAAAAAAAAAAAAAAAAAAAAAAGTATAGGTTTGAATCCTCCTTTTCCTAGAACCAACTGCTCTCCACCCACTAAGACAGCAACCAAGACATGGCAAATGATTTGCCTGTGCAAAGACAATTTCTTAGGAGACATTTGTGTAGGGCACCTTGAAGGTAATCAGGATTCTATCCTCACAATGTCAAATCGTTTCACAAATTCTACAAAGGGATCTGCCAGGATCCAATATTTAAAACTATATATTTTAACATAGCAATTCAACAAACTTTTAAGGTAAATACTAGGCAAAATATTTGGAACTTTTGAAAGATGGAAATCTTGGTTTCAAATGTCAACTTTGCTTATTCAAAAAAAGGTGATAGAGACAGCCGGGCACGGTGGCTCCTGCCTGTAAGCTTCAGCCTATGAAGCGCAATCGCGGTTCGAGTCCCGCCTGGGGCCCGTAGTGAAACCTAGTTCCAAAAAAATAGCTGGGTGTGGTGGCGTGCGCCTGTAATCCCAGCTACCTGGGAAGCTGAGGCTGGGGATCGCTTGAGTCTGTGGTACCCCGGGCAACGGGAACCTGCAGTTCCACAGGCAAAAATAGCGAGACCTAGTCTCAAAGGAAAAAAAAAAAAAAAAAAAAGGTGATAGAGACATACATTGAAAATGATGGGGAGATGTTTGAGTTCCCCTATTCACTGGAGTCCCTTTGTGAATTTTTAATGTCAGGTCTGCTATATGTTGCCACTGACATCTAAAAAAAGTTTCAGTATTTTTTTCGCATGTGATTAAGAACCCAATGAAAAGACCGATGCTTATCCTGAGAATTACTAAAATCATAGAAGAGACATTGACTATTTTTACCCCATTTTATATTTTTACCCCTGCCTAACCTGTGTCCTGGTGACATTCCGTGTCTTTGGGATTGATATCAAGTTACTTTAAAAAAAATTTTTTTAAGGCAACTTCAGCTTATATCACTGTATATGTTTTAGGGGAATCGGCTTACACCTCCTCAGATGCCTGTCACAATACTAACAATACTACCCCTCCATCAAAGCTCCCATCATCCTCCATCTTAGCCACTGGGCCCCTTCCTCACTTTGCTCCCTTCCCTATTCCCCTTCCCTCCAGCAGTTCCAATTCTGCAGTCATATTTCTAGGATTTGTTTTAGTTTGGTTTTGTCAATTTTTTTTTCTCCCCTCTATATTTCACATGGAAGTGAAATCATCTGGTATTTGTCTTTCTGATTTATTTCACTTAACGTAATCCAACTCAGGTCCATCCATGTCAAACTGGCAAGAGTTAATCATTTTTGAAATAACTGTACAGTATTCCATTGTGTGTATATATATATACACCAGACCTTCTTAATCGACCCTTCTGTCAATGGCATTTAGTTGTTTCTATAACTTGGCTATTATGAATAGTGCTTTGGTGAATACATATCCCTTCAAATTCATGATTCTATATTCCTTAGGAGGCTATGTAAGGATGAAATTGCTGGTTGGATCATAGATCAGTTCATAATAGATCATATGGTAGATCTATTTTTAATATTTTGAGGCATTTCCATATTGCTTGCTCTTTTTTGAATGACTTCTTGTCACTCTCCCAAAGGTAGTATGCAAAGGAGTGATAGCTCTGATGAATCAGAATATAAGATAGACCATCAATAATGAAACTCCTTTCTCTCCTCTTTCTATATTACCTCATTACAATTTTATTTGGAGCTTAAATAACTATAGGGAAATGATTCTAAAATGTGCATCTGTGTATACTACTAAATCAATAAAAATTATGAAACATAAAAAAATCATTTAGATAAGTTGTTTGGAATTTTACTATTTTCTTGAGAATTCCAGGGAAATGATGAATAAAATATTTGAATTTTACTTTCTCTGGGAGAATATGAAACACGGATTATTTCAGAGTGTGAAATTATAGGATGTTTTCTGGAGTAAAAAGCAATGTATTAGTGAAAATAATACCCAGTTACTGATTGTCTAGTGTTGTTGAATACTTAGCATTCCAAGCAAAATTTTACAGAACAATTTCCAACAGTTCTTTAGAATAAATTTTGACAGCTTTATTGAGGTATAATTGGAAGAGAAAAGAATAGTATACATTACAAGTGTACAGTTTTATGGGTGACAAACAGTATGCATGCATCCCTGAAACTATCACCACAATCAAGATAATGAACATGACCTTTCCTGAAAATCTTACCATGTGCCCTTGTGATCCCTCTAAACAGACCTTTCTGGGCCCCATCTGCCTTTCCGGGACACTGATGAGCTATTTTTTTTTATCACTATAAAGGAGTTTACATTTTCTAGGACTTCATAGAAAGAAATGGACTTGCTAAATGCTTTTAAAATACATGCAAAGCAGTTGTATAGCAATTAAAATAAACTCATAGAAATAGGCACATGCAGGGCACGGTGGCTCAGGCCTGTAAGCTTCAGCCTATGAAGCGGCGGGGGCTAGGGATAATGGTTTGGGTCCCACCTGGGGCCCGTAGTGAGACCTAGTTCCAAAAAAATAGCTGGGCCTGGGAAGCTGAGGCAAGGGATTGCTTGAGTCTGTGGTACCCCGGGCAAAGAGAACTTGTGGTTCTATGTGCAAATAGCAAGACCTAATCTCTCCAAAAAAAAAAAAAAAAAAAAAAATAGGCACAGGTAGTTTTTGACAAAGGTGCCATAAGTGCATTTCAACAGAGGTAAGATAGCCTTTTCAGGGCTGGGCACGGTGGCTCGTGCTTGTAAGCTTCAGCCTATGAAGCGGCCGGGGCTAGAGATCACAGTTCAAGTCCCGCCCGTAGCAAGACCTAGTTCCAAAAAATAAGCTGGGCATGGTGGCGTGCGCCTGTAATCCCAGCTACCTGGGAAGCTGAGGCTGGGGATTGCTTGAGTCTGTGGCACCCCGGGCAAGGAGAGCCTGCAGTTCCACGAGCAAAAATAGCAAGACCTATTCTCAAAAAAAAAAAAAAAAAAAGATAGCTTTTTCAACAACCCTCCGTGGGCAAGAAATTAACTCAAAATGGATCATTCACTTAACCATAAAACATAAAAATGTAAGACTTCTAGAAAACAATAGGGGAAATCCTAGGGATGTAGGAACAGGTAAAAAGTTCATAGAAGAAAAATCTGATAAATTGGACTTCATCAAAATTAAAAATGGTTTTACTGTCAAAGGTCCAGTTAGAGAATGAAAAGACTGGGGGAAAATATTTGCAGCAGTATAGCCAATAGTGGACTAATATCTAATGTGGAAGGAATTCTCAAGCCTCAATTGTAAACAAAACAAAATTAAAAGCTTACAATCCAGTTAAGAATATGGGCCAACACCTTGGGAAAGAGATACATTCCACTAGATAACAAACATAAACAGGTATGTAATTTGGAAAAGCAAATTAAAATCAAAATGAGATTATCAGTACACAAATACAAGATTGTGAAGGCAAAATAAAAACTGATGACAAAAAAACTGATGAAGATGCAGAAAAACTCGAGAATGTACAATGGAAACAGAGTTGCAGTTTCTTAAAAAAATGAAACATATAATCACCAATAGCCCCAAATTGGAAACAACAAATGTCCTTCCACTCTATTGAAGGTAGAATGTCCAACTATGAAATACTACTGAGCAATAAAAAGAAACAAACTAATGATAAATGCAGCATTTCAGATCAATCTCCAGAGAATTACACTGAAAAAAACATCACCAATCCCAAAAGGTCACTCACTGTATGATCCCATGTATATATCACCCTTGAAATGACAAAGTCATAGAAATGGAGAATAATTGGTGGAATAGATTAAGAAGAAATGGAGAATAGATTGGTGGAATAGATTAAGAATAGATTAAGAAGAGTAGGTGGGGGAAGGAGTGGATTTGACTAGAGAATAAGAAGGGATCCTGGGAGGATGGGAATGTTCTGTACCTTGACTGTATCTTGTCAATATCCTGATTGTAATATTGTACTAAAGTTTTGCAAGATGTTACTGTTGGGGAAACTGGGTAAAGGGTATTTGGGAATCTCTCCGCATTTCTTACAAGTGCATGAGAAACTACAATTTAAAAAGAAAACCTGCATTTTTAAAAATAAAGATCCAAGATTAAAGTTTTTACTCAATTTTCTAGCATCTTTGATAGATCCTTTAAAATGAAAATTAAGCCAAATCCGATGTCATTCCAGAATTAATAGGTTGTTGTTTTGTTCTGCTTCTAAGCTTGTTAAATCTGAAACAATCAGACTTGATAAAATACAGAAACAATAGATTTCCTGACTCTGCCCTGCAGTGTAAATACACTTTTTTAACTCCTTAACTTCATCAACCCAATAAGGAAGCAGTGGAGCCACCTGTAATCACCTAACCTGACATCCGTTCTAAATTCTCCTGTTTTTGTGGGGTGGGGTAGTGTTGAGGTCTCACATGAACTAGATCAACCAAGAAATGAAGCAAGGAGACAGCTCGGAGAGAACTGCAAAAGCGGCTCTCAACAATGTTTACATGACTTCAATTCCCAAAACGCACATTGTGTTACAGCATTATCATACTGAGTACTAGGAAAGAAGGATTAAGAACCCTGGGAAGAACCAAGTGAGTGGGCCACTTTTACTGGGATTGTGTTCTAAAATACTCACAGACTGGGGTAAATTTATTTGGAACAAAATCAAGTACAATTTATCTTTTTTTGTTTCTTGTTTTTTTTTGTTTGTTTGTTTGTTTGTTTTGAGAGTAGGTCTCGCTATTTTTTTGCCCGTGGAACCGCAGGCCAGGGTACCCGGCCCAGGGTACCACAGACTCAAGCAACCCCCAGCCTCAGCTTCCCAGGTAGCTGGGATTACAGGTGCACACCACCACGCCCAGCTGTTTTTTTTGTAATTAGGTCTCGCTATGGGCCCCAAGGGGAACTCAAACCGCGATTCCTAGCCCTGGCCGCTTCATAGGCTGAAGCTTACAGGCACCAGCCAACGTGCCTGGCAATTTATCTTTCTTTGACTTAAAAAAAAAACCTTTTTGGACAGAGCCCCAGCAGCCTCCTCGGTACAGCACTCTGCACCCTGACATCCATTCAGCCTCTGCTCCTCCAGAGTTGTGCCGTGGTGGGAGTGACCTGGGCCTTCTGGGCCTTCAGGCCTGGCAGGTCTTGCTGCCTGGAGAGCAGAGATGCAGCTGATGCAAGCAGCCCTCTCCCCACAGACCCGGAAGGCCAGCAGTGCAGGGATGTCGAGTGCAGGACACAAGTGTATTGTGGGAGTCCTATCGCCCTGAGAAGCAAGAGCAAAGCCACAGCCCTTAACTAAGCAGTGAGCAGAGGCCTCACGCCCACTCCCTCACCAGGCTCTGCCTGTGCCACTGAGCCTCGACTCCCACATTGTCCCCACCCGAACCAACCCTTCAGGAAGATCTTCCTCTCCCAGGATGTGCACTCAGGCTTCTGTCTTTTCCTTTTCACACTGTTTGTTGGGGTACCTGAGGCGCCTCCAGCTGGGAAGTTGCCAAAGCTTATTTGTGAATTAAACTGGTCCCCCTCTTCCCCCTTCATCCCTAACAAAAGCCTCTCTCTCCTTGGCTTAGATTTAATAACAACTATCACATGTTTGTCTACAAACACTGGCAACATTCAAGGCAACACAGTGAAACTTTTCCCAAGATGCCCAGGTGTCTACTGGTCTTTTTCAAAAGCTCTGGTAACCTACAGCTCAGCCTGGACACTGCAGCTACCCAAGCGTAAGAGCTAACTTTGTGCCAAGGAAGCATGAAGCTACATTAACCCCAAAATGTGCCCTTAAGAGTGTTGTTTGCAGGGCATGGTAGCGCATGCCTGGAAGCAACAGTCTAGGAAGCTGCGGCCAGGGCCAAGTTCGAGTTCCGCCGGGGGGAACGTAGGGAGACCTAGTCCCCAAAAATACATCTGGGCGTGGTGGTGTGCGCCTGAAATCCCAGCTACCTGGGAAGCTGAAGCTGGGAATTGCTTGAGTCCATGGGTACCCCAGGCAACGTGAGCCTGCAGTTTCACAGGCAAAAATAGCGAGACCTAGTCTCAAAAAAAAAAAGAAGAGTGTTGTTGCCACATTTGATGGTATTCATTAAAATGGTTTCTACACACTTGGGAGCTAGTCAGAGAAAAATTCCATCTTAGCTTCTTTTCAATAAAAGGTAAATCTACCTTAGCAGAGAGACGAGGTAAAGGGCTAGAGAGGTGAGCTGTCTGAATGGCTCCCTCACCCACCTGGGGCAGAAGACACAGAACTTTCCCAGCCTGATAAGAAATAGCTCCAGGCATGAATTCACTAGCCCTTGGGTATCTGTGAGATGGGCTGGGGCTGCTCAAACTTAACAAGCGAGCTGAAGGACTGCTTTGTTACTGAATCATTTTGAGAAGATTATATTGTCCACAGACAAGCCTTAATGCCTTCCTGTTTGCACCAGTGACCTTACTCCCCATTCCCTGGGTGACTGGCTCAGACTTGATCAGAAATCTGGTCATACCTCCCCTCCCCCACCTGGCCAAACTCCTCCACTCTGAGACCAGAGGAAAACTGTAGAAAGGGACACTGCTCTAGCCGAGGTGTGCAAGTCCTAACTCTGGGCCTTGGCCCTCACAGTTCTTTCTCTAATCAAAAACCTGCTTCTCTCTCACTAGCCTCCTTCTTCCTTTGTCTCTGCTTCTTTAACTCCTAACCCCCTTAGCATCAAAAACAACTTGAAATGCATTCTCACCCCCAAAGTTAAAGCCCCGTAAACAATGAAATGCCAGTCTGCCGCCCCCCCCCCCCCC
>PVHY01033037.1:0-11449 GCA_004024945.1 Uropsilus gracilis
CAGTGGCGGGGCCGGCGTCGGCCGCGAGCAGGAAGCCGCCGCGCCAGGCGGAGGGACCGCGCCGCCGCCGCCGCCGCCCCGCGCCGCCCCGCGCCGCCCGCCCGCCCGCCCGGCGGCGCCGCGCCATGAGCCTGCGCCGCGGCCGGCCCGCCGGCCTCTGAGCGCCGCGAGCGGGCGGAGCGCGAGGCGCCGCCGCGTCCGCGCCGGCCGGGCAGGCCCGGCCCGGCCGGGACCCCGAACAAAGTGCGGCCCCGCGCCGCGCCGCGCGCCATGGCCTCGGAGGAGCTGTACGAGGTACCGCGCGCCGCGCCCGGGGGGCGCCGCCGCCATTCATTCCGGGGCGCGGGGGGCGCGGGCGCCGGCCGGGGCGGGGCGGGGGGCGCGGGGGGTGCCGGGGCGCGGGGGGTGCCGGGGTGCCGGGGCGCGGGGTGCCGGGGCGCGGCCGCCGCGGAACTTCTGGCCGCGCGGCGAAGTTGCTTCCCGCGGGGCCGCGGCGCGGGGCGGCCGCCCGGGGCGGGGCGGGGCGGGGCGGGGCGCGGCCGCCGCGTGCTCGGGCCCGGGGCGGCGGGCGGCGGGCGGCGGGCGGCGGGCGGCGGGCGGCGCGCGGCGCTGACAGGTGGCGCCAGGTGAGCGCCGCTGGGTCGGGGCTCCCGCCGGGGCTTCCGGCAACTTCGCGGCCTCTCGGTAGCGCGTGTTCGCCGGAGTCCCGGAGAGGCCGGGGCTCCGGGGTCGCCCCTCTGCCCGCCCGCTGCCCGGAGGCCGGCACGCGCCGGGCCCCCTGCTGTGCCCGCGGGTCGCCCCCTGGGCGCCCGGGGCTGGTGCGGGGGGACGGTCCCCTGGGGTCTGAGCGTCTCCACCTGGTCCCGTGACCCCCGAGGGCGGGCAGGGGCCCGGGCCGGCTGGCTTGGGAGGGCAGGTGGCTTGTGGAGGGGGTGGCCGGGCCGCCGGGGCCGCGGTGGCAGTTTGGCGGCGGCGGGGCGGCGGGTGCTCGCCCCTGGGCAGGGCGACAACGGCTCCTCGGCGGCGCGGGCGCCCCTTGTACGGTGGTTGTACCCGCGCGTGGCCGTTCAGGTCGGGGGTGATGTCGCGCTGGGCGCCGTGAGGCTCTGCTGCTGCTTCTCCCCAGGGCCCTGCCCCGAAGGCCGGAGTTCACTCGGAGGCCGCAGCTCGTGCCAGGCTGGGCTCATCGCGGCCAAAGGCCGGGGGGTGGGGGGCTGCCCGTGACCCCCGTTCCCGGGAAAGGCGCCAGATCCCTCAGGGGAGGGACACCGCCCAGCGAGCCTCGGTGGCCCGGAGCTTCCTGCCCGCGAGCTTTGGGGACCGCCGTGGCGGGCCGCCCGGGACGTGGCCAGCCTCAGCCTCCCCGACGGCCTTGCCGGGCAGCCACAGCCGTCACCGCCGACGGGGCGCGTGGAAGTTCTGCCTTCCGGTGGAGAGCCGGGGTTGCAGTCCCCGCGGGAGCTGGGCCTCGCTCCTTGAGCTTGGGGAGCGGAGGTGGGGAGCAGCTGCGCCGGCCGGGTGCCCCGGGCGAGTCCCGCCAGCGGCCGCCACCGTGTGGCCCGCTTCACGCGCTGTCCGAGGCCCGGCTTGTTCTCGGGTCCTGGGCTTGCGCGGTTCTCGTCGGGCGGCCTCTCTGCGAGGCTCGGGCGAGGACGTGGCCGGCAGCCGTGGCCGGCAGCCGTGGCCGGTCCCTGGTTCGCCGTCTGACCGGAGCCCCGCGCTCCGGGGAACGTGGTGGCCGGAAGTGGAGACTCTGCTGCGGGAGGGCAGGAGGGCTGGGGGGGCTGCCACCACGTGGCGCCGGCGGGGTGCGGTCGCTCGAGTCCGGGGACACGCCAGGGCGGGTGGGGCCGGACTGACCCGCAGTGCTGCTGGCTAAGGGGGCGGCCGCCCCGCCTCCAGCTTCAGGGAGGTGGGGGCTGTCTGGTGGAGGGGAAGCGTGCCCACGCAAAGACCTGTGCCCGTCGGGGTGCCCCCTTCCGTGAGCAGCCGCCCGGGGTGCCCTGGGCGCTGGGTGCCACCCCGGCAGGTGGCGGGCGGGCGGGCTCTGCCCGGGGGATGAGATGTGGGTTCCAGGGCCCGCTCACGCTCAGGGCCTCGGCCGGCCAGGGCGGGGACCCGTCCTTGCTGCCCGCACCGGGTTCTCGGCCTGTCCCTGGGGCCTGGGGCGGGGCTCGCGCCCCGAGGTCCGCGGATGATCCGGCGCTGAGCTGTGGTCCGGGGCTGAGCTGTGGCGGCCCCCAGCGTGCAGCACCGCTGTCCACACCGCTGTCCTCCGGCCCTGCCCTCGGGCGGGCCTGCCCGTCGCAGCCCCGTGCTGGTCGCTGCCCCTGGGGACGCGTGCGGGCCTCGCTGGCCGGCCGGCCTGGGGGGTGTGCGCCGTTCCTGCAGGGCCGCTTTTGGGGTCACGCCGACGCCGATCGGGGGGAACCCCCCAGCGGAGCGGGAGTGCCCCTCCACACCCTGGCCCTCGCTGCCCGCACCCACAGCCCACCTGCCCCGAAGCGCTGTGGAGCAGCCGGGCTGTGGGTCGCCGGGAGGTGCGCTTGCCGCTGCGCTTGGGTCCCCGCTGGCTCGTGCTCCCCCCTTGAGGGCCGGCCCGGGGCGAGGTCGCTGCGCTTGGTCAGTCTGCCTGCCGGCCGGCCTGCCTGCCTGCCGGCCGGTCTGTCTGCCTGCCGGCCGGCCTGCCTGCCTACCTGCCGCTCCGGGTGTGCGATTCTCCTTGAAGAGTGTTTCCTGGGCTTGCTGCTTTGAGTCGGGGGGTGACAGCGGGGGGGTCTGAGTTCCTGAGTAGGTTCTTGGCGTTTGCTGCCGCCACTGCCGCTGCCCCCCTCGTCCTCCTCGCAGGCCCCTCTGCTGGCGTCCGGCCCCAGCTCGTGGGCGTCATGGTGTTGCCTCCTCAAGGCCTGAGCCTGGGTCTCCACGTGCCCCCTTGCTCCGTGGCCCAGGCCCCCTTCGTGGGGGGGGCGGGAGGACGGGACCTGGCTCTGGAGCTCCTCTTACCGGGCGGCGTGGCCATGGCGTCGCTGGGCATCTGTCTACTTGCAAATGGGGGAGAGCCCGGAGCCTCGCTGCTCCTGCCGCCGTCCCCGCAGTGGCCGCCATGGGCTGTGGTGCGGGAGCCAGTGGGTGGCGGGCTCGGCCGGCGCTTGCCATTTGCGGTGACGGAGCGGTGACGGAGCGCGGACGGGCTGACCCGGCCCGGGGTGGGTGAGGGTGGCCGAGTGGGCGCGTGGGCCTGCCTGGTGCCTGAGACGCCCTCGTCCACACCTCCTGCCCCCTCCCCGGCTGCAGCCCGGCAGGTGGCGGGACCCGGCCATCGCTGCCCCTGGGCCCAGGCTCCCCAAGGGAAGTGGCAGGTGTCCCTGAGGCTGGTCTCCTGCAGTCCTGGGCTCTGCCCGCGCAGGCTGCCTCCCCGAGGGCCAAGTGCCTGGGAGATTCAACCCGCGGGGCTGGAGCGGACGGGGTGTCCTCGCCCGGCCCTCCTGGGTGTTGGGGCCGGAAGTAAGGGGGCGTCATCCTGCGGGGGCCCTGCTCCGTTCCCGCGCAGGACTGGCGCCCCCCCCCCCCCCGTCCCTGGCGGTCAGCAAGCTCCACACGCCCGGCACGCCTGGCCCCCGCTGGCGGGCAGGGCTTCCCCGGCCGGCGTGCCTGCCTCGCCCCTCCCGCGTGTGTGTGGATGCCCGCGTCCACTCGCAGAGGAGAGGGGGCTGGATCAGCGGGGGGAGGGCGGTGGGGGGGTTGGGGAGGAGTTCCCCCCAGGTCGGCCGCCGGGACCGGAGGAGCTCTGCTGCGCGGTCACTCGCGGTCACTCCCGGGGCGCGGTGGGGCGGGGCGGGGCCGCCGCGCCCCTCCGCGGTCCTCAGCAGCTTCCTGGCTGCTTCCCTTCTGCGCAGAGCTGGGTGCCCGCCTCGGCCCGCAGGTGCCACGCCCCGGTGCCGGACACCACCGCGTCTGCACGCTGGTCCCGGCCGAGGTGGCCGTCCGCGGCCTGCCCTTCGCCCTGCCCTTCGCCCTGCCCTTCGCTGCTGCCTGCCCTTGCGCTCCGTGGACACCGGGAGCGGGTGGCCAGCGGCGGGCGGCCCGTTCCCGCGCCCGCTGCCCGTGGGGGCCGTGGGCGGCTGCGGCTGGTGGGCCCGAGCTGGGCGGCCCAGCGGCTGCGGCCTCCATGCCTCCTGCCTGTGCTGGGTGGCCTGTCCGGCTCCGTGATGCGGGCCTTGGGCTGCCCTGGGGGCTTCGGGGGTTCGATGTGCGCGGCGGGGTCTGCCCAGTGGGGGTGCGCCCCCCATCCCTGGTGGCTGCGTGTCCGTCACCCTGGGGCGTCGCCGTGCTCCAGCCCTGCGAGCGAGTGTCCCTGCCCCTGGTCCGCTCAGGCGTCTCCGGCCGGGTCGGGTCGGAGCTGTGGCTTCCGCTGGCACAGCCGCACCTGGGGGGTCAGGGGGACTGTGGGGTGCTGTTCCTTCCGGCTTGTCCATGCAGCGCCAAATCACGGGCTGGGTCGCCCCCCCCCCATAGCAGCCCCCGGAGCCACGGGGTTGTCGAACCTGCGGAGTCAAGTGATCTCTAGTCTCGGCCTCCCAGGTAGCTGGGATTACAGGCGTGCGCCACCATGAACGACTAGGTGCGATGCTTGGCATGGGTTTAATGAATCTTGTTTGTTATGAGACGTTTGGACTTGATAATGTTGGTTGTTCGTCATCTCCCCTTGTTTACTTTTTCTTTGCAAACGTCTCTTGGGTGGAGAGGGATTTCTGTGTGGATTTGCTGTAGCTGACTTAATGCTCCTTTTTTTGACCTGTGGTTGTCATTAATTTGCTTCAGATGGTCTTTCCCCATCATCCCAAGTAATTCCTGGTTGTTTGTAAGCTTCTCCTCTTAAAGGTGATGTCACTGCCCCAGCAGCACTCCCAGCTCACACTCATCCAGAATCCCGAAGGTCTTTCCCGTGTACCAAAAATAAGATACACTTCTGGCCGAGCGTGGTGGCACGTACCTGTAAGCGGCAGCCTAGGAAGCCACAGCCGGGACCAGGGATCATGGTTCGGGTCCCGCTGGGGGGCACGTAGTGAGACCTAGTTCCAAAAATACATAGCTGGGTGTGGTAGCGCGTGCCTGTCATCCCAGCTACCTGGGAGGCTGAGGCTGGGGATGGCTTGAGTCTGTGGTACCCCGGGCAACGCGAGCCTGCGGTTCCACAGGCAAAAATAGCGAGACTTAGTCTCCAAAAAAAAAAGATGCACTTCTAATAGATACAGATCTTTGAGGATATAGCAAGGACACACTTTGTTGTGAAACTGCCATTAAAATGTAACCTCACCCCACTAGATTCTTGGTTAGTGACTAATTTTATCCTTTAAAAATAGAGAAAAAATTTCAACCCTGTTTTAAGTTTTTCTGATGCTACATTTGAATGTTTGCTTCTCCGGCCCCTTCTCTTTGACGTGGGCCAAGTTCTGTTCCTAAATCCTTTTCCCTTTTCTGAGATGGTGTGGTGTGCCATCGAGGGCTTCCTTCGAAAGCATACAGTTCATTAGCTGTTGCTGAGCTCCCATTTGTACAGCCATTACCACTGCTGGGTTTCAGAACATTCCCTTATTTTAGACAAACTCCATGCCCATGAGCTGTCTGTCCCCCTCTCCCTTCCCCCAGTTTCCCTGCATCCTTGGCAACCACAGTCAGTTTTCTCTGTTTGTCTTAGTCTTTGTTGGATATTATCTGTACACGGAGCCATGTAACATGCATGTAACATGTGTGTAACATGTGTGGAGGTAAATTTCACAGCATGGATATAACTTGTAATGCTTCCACAATCATCTCTGTTGCAGGGCATATTCACACAGCTTTTTCTTGATTGAATAATATTCTTTACTGCGACTATCACATTTTGGTTGCCCGTTCTTCAGCGGTAGCGTTTGCATACTCTTTGTCTAGACCGCGATGCTGCTGTGAGCATCCGACAGAGTTCTTTGAGTGGATCCAAGCTGGTATCAGTTCCCTTCGGTGCGTGTCTGGAAGTAGACTGACTTCTTCTATCTTTGACTAGTTGGTGAGGTTTGGGGTAGTAAATTCTTGGTATTTATATGTATAGAATAATCTTAAAAGGGTCACTCTTAATAGCTTTTTAGCTGGGTGTCAATTTTATTGGTTAACAATTCTTTCATAGTTGTGTTGCAGCTATGAAGTTCCCTTTCTTGTAGGTCATCCGAGTTTCTGGGAGTGGATGATTTTTTCACCCTTGAGAGTTGGGAGTCTTATGAAAGTGGGTGTGAGCTGTGGGAGTGGGAGTGCGTGTGAGTGTGATCGACCTAACGATGTTCCGTCTTTTAACATGCAGTAGAGCCATGTTTGCAGACATTCGCGAAGCCGCGGTCTGTCCTTTTCTCCCCCGTCTTGCTCGATTATGCTGGTGTCGTGATGGGTGTGATTGGACTGAGGCTCAGAACCTCTCAGTTCTGGGTCTGTCTACCCGCTGCCACAAATAGAGCTTTTGATCTAGGGGGAACCCAGCTACCCTGACCAACGGATTATAGGGAGGGGAAGAAGAACCGCTGAGGTAGAGGGAGCGGGAGAAGGCCCAGGGGCTGTGCGGGGCTAGCATCCTCTGCTCCGGCCCGGGTGGGGGGGTCTGGGCAGAGTCGGGGCCTCATCCTCCTGGGTATGTGTGGTTTGCACCCAGTCCCGGAGGCTCAGCCCCAGAGCACAGGGCTCGGCGGCCTCCGTAGAGGTTGGAGCACCATTTCCTTCTGTTGCTCGGTTCCTTTCCTAGCTGGTGGTGAGTCCCGTGGGTCCGTGCTGCGGCTCGTCAGCAGCAGTCTGGCCCTGGCCTGCTTGGGGTGAGGTGGGCTGTGCACTCAGGATCTCTAACAGGCGCACGGCCGTCAGCCTCAGTGGACTTTCTGACTCTGGGTGTTGCGTCCTTAGAGAAGCTGAGCGGTTGACTCTGTAGGCAGATGTGGTTTCTGCTCCTGATTATTATTTATCTTCTACTTTGGTCTAATTTGCTTTTTATTTTAATTTTGCAAAGTGAAAGATTGGGTCAGTGGTTAAGATTTTGCTTTCTAACGTGGACATTTACATTGTGCACTTAAACATTTAAATTGCTGTGAATCTCCTTCAAGTCCTGCAGACTTCGCTCAGCTTCCCTTTTAATCGAGTTCAAAATATGTCCTGATGTCTGCTGTGAGGTGTGTTTAGAACTAGGCCGTTTAATAGGCATGTTTATGGTTTTACCGGATGCTCCGTTCGTGCATGTTCCGTCCTGACGGTGGTTTTGGAGCGTGGCCACTGGGTCTCTCTAGACTGATCTGTGCCCAGCACGTGGCCCCTTTTCTGCACTTGAGAAAGTTCTGTCGTCCTGAAATCGGGTCAGAACGGGCAGAAGCCGCCAACCAGCAAGCTACAGGGGAAAATGGCTTTTTTAAAATGCGACTTCGCCCCCCGACTTCTTTAGACACACGTCCAAAGATGGCGGCCTTTGCCCCTCCAGACCTGAGGCAGGCACCCTGCAAAGTCCAGTCTCCTCCAGCGTCTTCTCTTTGCTGCTTCTCTCTCCAGTGTTCCGAGCAGCTCCTCTTCTCCAGGCTCTTCAGACTTCTCCAACAGATGCTGATGCACAAGTCAGCTTTCCCCATCCCTGGCTTTCCCAGGTCCCAGCTTTGCAGCAAGTGTCCACACCACCTTGCTGCGGCTACAGGCACTTTGACCTTCCCAGGCCCGCCTCCCGCAGCGTCTAGCCACACTCCCCAGGCCGGCCCTCAGCGGCCCGGTCACCCCGGCCTGCCTTCTGGCATCTGATCCACACCGGCGCCTTCTCTGCCGGCCACTCTCCCACCATGGCTCCTTCCACCACCAGCTCCCTCTTCCAGGGGCTCCCCCCCCAACCGGGCCACTGGGTCTGTTCTCTCAGCAGCCACTCTCTTCTCCGGCCTCCTATTGATAAAGGGTAGTGACACAGTTGAAAATTGTATTGGTGCTAAAATACCCTGGTGGGCGGGGTCTGAGAGAAAGACCCTGTGGGGGAGAAAATGGGGAGCAGGAAGAGAGGGCGTTTAAACAGGGAGGAGTGGGGAGAGATGAGAATGGCAGCTGAGAGAACAGGCCCACGTGCGGGCGGGGGAATCCCCTGGAAGAGGGAGCTGGAAGTGGCGAGGAGCCATGGTGGGAGAGTGTCTGGCAGAGAAGCAGCCGGTGCGGAGTCAGATGCCACAATGGCAGGCCAGGGGGTGACCAGGGGCTGCTGAGGGCAGGCCTGGTGGGTGTGGCCCTGAGCCGCAGCAAGGCGGCAGGTTTGGAAAGCTGGTTTGCTCATCAGCCATTGTGGAAGAAATGTGAAGAGCCTTGGAGAAGCGGAGCGGCTCGGGTCGCTGGAGAGAGGAGCAAAGAGAAGGCGCAGGAGGAAGACTGGACGCTGCGGAAGTGCCCGCCTCTCAGGTGTGGAGGGACAGCGGGCACCATCATGGACACGTGTTAGGACTTTCAGACTGAATGGTGATTAGGGTAAGGTGACTGGCCACGTGTGGCTTTGAGGACGTTTTGTTTTCTCTGTTGGGAACTCGGTTGTTAAACTGCCTTTTGTCCGGCAGCGGCTACGCACGGGTGGTACAAACCTGAGGGAACCTGACTGGCCGAAGCCGGGTTTTAAATGTGGCCTGTGGGTTGGAGGCTTTTGCCCCTTTTCACCCAATTTCACTGTCTCTGGCTCCTCTGTCCACCGCCCTCCCGTGCTTCTCGCACGTCTTTCTCTTGGGCCCGCCCGGCAGGCCAGTCTGGCCCCCGGACAGTTCTCAGCGGTCGCTGCCCCTGTGTCGGCTTTTCGCGTGGGGGATTGTTTCCAGGTTGCGATTGATCTGTTCCTTGAGCCCAGGTGCCGGTCCTGGTCTTGAGCAGGGTGCATCCGTCTCTCTCTCTCTCCCTTGGGGTCTCCGTACGGTCACGCCGTGGCTCTGCTTTCCTGCTCTGTTGGCCTTTCGCCGGCCGATGGCCGGGGCTCTTCGTGCTGAAGCGTGCGGTTCGTTGTGCCTCACACCACGCCACCCAGTCCGCGAGCTCCTGGCCTTGCAGTTCGCCTCTCTTGAGAGTGCTCGGTCCTTCTCAAAGGGAATCCGGTCCGAGAGTCTCTGCCTTCTGGGTGGACTGTCTGGTCATTTGCATTTGCAGTGCTTGTTGGCAGAGCTGTGTTTAGGTCTGTTTGTGCCTCTTAGGTCTTTTCACATCTTCACTCTCGGTTTGTTGCCATCAAAGTAGGGTTCCGTTTTACTTCTCTGGCCTTCCTGCTCTGTTTTTGCTTTTCGGGGCAGCGTTGCTCTCCAGGATGACAGGAGTGATCTCGCTTGACCACAGCCGCCCCCCCCCCGTCCCCCCCGTCCCTCCCCCCGTTCCCCTTAGTGTTGTTTGCTCGGGGCAAATGCAGGGCCTTCTCAGCGCACGTTCCTCCGTTGCCCTTTGTCGTCAGCGTTAGTCAGGGCGCACCTGCGTGTGCTGTGAGACCATCGTGGTCTTAGGGTTTTTTCTGCGAGTTGTCGTCCTTTAGAGAAGCTGAGAGAAGAAATCAAGCCTACGCCCGTGGCCCCCACCCTGCTTCCTTCTTTCTGTGTGTCCAGGTTGCCATCTGGCCTCATTTCCATGCGGGCTGGAGGACTTTCTTTAGCTTTTTGTGGTGCAGCGCTGCGGGCGGTAAGTCCGTTTTTATGTGAACATGTCCTTTTTTGCCTTCGCTTGAAAGGAATGGCTTGCTGAACACGAGTTCCTGGCGGCGGACTGGCCCCCTCCAGCCACGTCCACGCGTGGCCTGGTGCCGCAGACAGGAGGGTCGCATTCCAGTGAGAAGCCACCCACGTCCTCGTCACTGACTGCACTTCCTCACGTGCTGTGTCTCTGGTGGCTTCAGTGTTTCGTTCAGGGTCAGGTGCGGCTTCCTTCAGGTCCGCTCTCTTGGCGGTGCGCAGGGTTTGAGCTCCAGAGACTTCGGCCTCCCTCTGGCCCAGGTGCCGGGTCCTCCTGTCAGTGGGGCATCGAGGGCTCCTCACCTGTCGTCACTCTGTTCTCCTCTATCCTATCCTCAGGTTCTCTGCCGACAGTGGGAGAACGTGCTGCCCTTGCTGGCAACCCAGGCCGTGCACGTAGTAGGCGCCGGCTTCTCTGTCTCCCTGACTCCTGCCTTGTCTGGTTGCTCATTGCTGCCATGTTGTCCTTAAGCTCCTCCATCCACTGCCTGTTTGTGAACCTGTCCCGTCCTCCCGGCTCAGGTGGAGTCTGTTTCTTGTTGACTTTTTGCTGGATGTGGGTGGCCCTGGCCTCCTTGCTTGCCTGGCTGGACCCTGGTCCTTTGTAGCAGCCTGAGGATGATCGGCCTTTTGTTGTGGTGGATGGTGAGAGCCTCCGGTGGACTCTCCCCCAGCCCCTGCACTGACCCAGGCCCTGAGTCCCAGCTCTTGGTGACCTGTTTCTCCCCAATGCTGTTGGGGACACCTCGTTTTCTTCTGGCCGTCACCTGAGCTTGGGGAGTTGGTTTGTCAGGCAGCAGGGAGGTTGGGGTCTCTCGCTGTGCCGTGCTCCTGGCTCCCTGAGCTTGGCTGGCGTGGGTGCCAGGCGGTTGGGCCTGTGTGTCCCTGCTGCTCGTGGTGGACGTGCTCGCTCACACGCTCTCCCTGAGGCCCAGTTCCCCACATCCCGGGCCTGTGCACAGCCCGCTCATCTCTGGCTTCAGGAGGCGCCACACCTCGGCTTGCCCGGCCGTGGAACAGCAGGGGGGTCGGCTCCTGCAGGTTGGCGGGAGAGGGCACACTTGAGGCCTTGCGGTGCCTCTTGGCCGCCCTGCGGGTCCTGGCACCTGGACCGCAGTTGATGGACAACGGCTGCTGATGGTGACAGGGGCGGCTCCAAGAGCCCCCTGCCTTGAGCCCTGGTGCTCTGCGGCTGAGTCAGCCACCGGCTGGACCCATGGTCCAGCCTGTGGACCCTCCCTCCCCCCCATCGTAGTAGGAGGGAGGGAGGCTCGGCCGGCTGGTGGCTCAGGTTCTGGTCCTCCCGTCGCAGCCTCCCCCTGCAAGCCCAGAACACGTGGCCGGCCAGCCAGCGGGTGCTGTTGGGGAGCAGGCCCCACCCTCTCCACGCGCCCCTCCCTGCCGGGCAAGAGACCCTGTGCTGAGGGGAGAGGCCCAAGTGGCAGAGGAGCCCTTCGGAGGAGATGTCCGGCTGGACTTGGGCTCATACTTGAACGAAAACACAAAGTTGGGGAAATTCTTTGAACTTCAGCCTGTGGAGCAGCTGCAGTTGCTGTATTTCTGGACTTAACTTTTTTTTAATCCACTGAAAAGGAATTTTAATATAACAACCACCAGCAGAGGTTGGGCTCCCCACGCCGGGGCCCCGCCCCCACGCCGGGGCCCCGCCCCCACGCCGGGCCCCGCCCCTCCACCCTGCCCCGCCCCCACGCCGGGCCCCGCCCCTC
>PVHY01033038.1:0-11424 GCA_004024945.1 Uropsilus gracilis
CAGGCTCTCGTTGCCTGGGGTACCACAGACTAAAGCAATCCCCAGCCTCAGCTTCCCAGGTAGCTGGGATGACAGGCGCGCACCACCACGCCCAGCTATTTTTTTGGAACTAGGTCTCGCTACGGGCCCCAGGCGAGACTCGAACCGCAATCCCTAGCCCCGGCCGCTTCATAGGCTGAAGCTTACAAGCACGAGCCACCGTGCCAGGCAATAGTGCAATAAGTTTAACAGCTACTTTATATTTGCACCTTGCTTTTCTGGTGGTCTGAGAATATTGAATGAAAGTGCTCTATGATGAGTTTATAATCATCTCAAAACATGTGCTGTAAGTTATCTCTTTACACATGGGCTCTACTTAAAGCACTAGATGCTAATGCAACTCTAGCAAAACAACACTATTCCAGTCTGAGCTGTAGTTAATGTACAGTTGATACCATTTATTGGTTTATGTTCACATATTTTTGGAAACTAGTAGTTCTCTTAATCTTATACTTGCACCTACAATGTTTAGAAACATCTTTCAGACCTCATTTAGTACTAATTTTCTGCTTGTTGTTTTTGTTGAAATGGAAGATTTAGGACTGGGCACGGTGGCGCATGCCTGTAAGCAACAGCTTATGGAGTCATGGTGGGGTCTGGGGATCATGGTTTGAGTCCCGCCTGGGGCAGCACAGTGAGTCTTAGTCCCAAAAAATGGCTGGGTGTGGTGGCGCACACCTGTAATCCTAGCTGAGGCTTGGGGATTGCTTGAATCCATGAAACATGAGCCTGCAGTTCCATGGGCAAAAATCGCGAGACCTAGTCTCCCCCCCAAAAAAAAAAAAAAAAAATTGGAGGATTTATTGATAGACTTCTCTTGTCACACAACTTGTGAATCACAGCTTCAAGTTGAATAGTCTTCAGTATTGAACTTATTTGTAAACATAAACATTTGTTTGCAATGGAAAGCAAAATCAGTATTTTAAGTGTAAGTTTTATTTAGAAAAAGCAAGTTCTTAGGCATTTAAGAGTTGAGCTATTATATGGAATATTGTATTTCACGTCAATCATTTTTTTTCCCTTCCCCTGTACAGTACAAACAAAATCCTGAAATGTTCAAACAGACAGCTCGACTTTGGGCACATGTGTATGCTGGAGCTCCAGTTTCTAGTCCAGAGTACACCAAAAAAATAGAAAACCTATGTGCTATGGGCTTTGATAGGGTAAGTACATGCTGATTTTCATATGTTGATTTACTTTAAAGTATTACTGCAAATACTTGACTGCCAAAAATGATTCAAATATAGTAATCTAAATCTAGATTTGATATACAGAAATGTTAGTTTTTTATGCACTGCAGGTGTAAGGTGAAAGATGTGATTTGTCGATATAAAGACCGTGATTATGTAGTATCTTAAAAATATTCCTTATAGATTTGATTTTCTGTCTCCTTTTCTTCTTTACAGAATGCGGTAATAGTGGCCTTGTCTTCAAAATCATGGGATGTAGAGACTGCAACAGAATTGCTTCTGAGTAACTGAAGCATAGAGAGCTGCTGATTTAGTGAAGCTTGCCCCTTCTTGAGGAGCATCTGTTATTTTTAGGATTCTGCATAGATTTCTTTTAAATTGGCATTCTTGCCTAATGATGTTATCTAGGCACCATTGGAGACTGAGAAAAACAAACAAACCCCTGCTCTGTAAATAAAGCTAATTAAACGTCTGTGTAAATTTAAAAAGGGGATATACTTTAATTTTTTTTTTCTTAATAGTGTAAAAATTCTTTGAGCTAAGCTAAAACCATGGAAAAAACATGCTACTTTAGTGTTTAGCAGTGTACCAAGACTAGCAAGAGTTTGCTTCAGGATTTCGTTGAATAAGATAATATTTTGAGTGTGTCAGGGCCATTCAAATTGTTGGTGTTGCATCACAGCTACCTTAACTGTTTTTAACATGGATCCTCTGTGCCTGTGAATTTACTTGCATGCTTGTACTTGACTTCTTAGGATGGGTAGCTGAAAAGACCACCATTTACGCATTTGAGAATTCTTAAATATAAGATTTATCCAGAACTGAAGATGGTGACCTATTCAGAGCCTTTTTGTCCTTGTCAACAGACTGGACACCCTATTTTCCCCTCTTAACACACACAGCTAATATTCTGATAGTAAATATCTCTACATTTGGTGGGAATATAAGCTGAGGGACAGTATCCCTAGCTCCATTTTTTGGTCATCCATTTGGAATGTTTGTCACAGTTCTTCACTCTTAAAGCTTTCCTATATAAGTAATACTGTAGAAATGGAGCTGCCAATTTTGTTTCTCTTGCAAAAACAGTAAATACTTGATGTTGCAGTATTCCCAGATTTAATGAATGAACCCAGGTTATGAATTTTTCAGTGAATTTGACATCTTTATTTTAACTGATGAATTTTTTTCCTTTGAGAATTTGCAAGGATGAAATCAACTGGTTTTTGAACTAATTTTGGTTTCATAGAGATTGCTTTTTATGGGATACATTAAAAGTCACTCTTGCTTGCATTTACCCCTATTAACACATGAAAGCTGTGTTGGTGTTTTACTGTACATACTTCAGATGCACATAGGAATAGAAATGTGTTATAAATCTAGCTTTCTTTATGATGTTTCTGATAATATGAGAATTGAAAACTTTACCTTCTCTTGTACATAGTCAGACTTTCTATTCGTATTAAAGTTACATTTCATTCTAAGTTCAAAAGTTTGAAAATTCTTAGTTTGCAAGCTCAAACACTAATGTTACCATCTTATGAAGGTTGAAATGGATTTATACAGGCAGTTCTATACATAGAAGAAACAGTTCTTATTAACTTTTCAGGACCAATAAAAATAACAAAAATGTAATGAAATCAGAATGAATTAAAGTAAGGCTATATATATTGAAAGTCATTATAAAAGGTTTTCTTTCTTCAAGTGTTAATTATCCTAAATTATAATCATTAAGTGTTTGAAAAATAATTTTTGAACCATAAATTACATAATTTAATTTGAATAATCTTAGAAGCAATAAAAGAACCATTATTAAATAATATTATAATGTTAAAGATGTGAAGGTTCTTCCAAAAACTTGTAAGGCTATCCTAATCAGTAAACTCTTGTAGTTGATATTATTGCATACTAGACACAAGTTGCTATGTTTTTTCACCTTATATGTTTGCTTAAGCATAAATTCCTTTATATAATCACCTCCTTTAATTGTTGTTGTTTAGTTCCTTTCTAAAGATGCCAAAGGAAACAAAATTTTTCTTTATTTATTTTAAATAGCTAAAACCTTGTACTTTTCTTTATATTTTGAAGGTGAGACTGTATGAACGTGTGGAGAGTTTTGTTCCATTGTTGATTAGAATTAATGTTTTTGTTTTTTAATGGAGGGCAGCTTGGTGATATTAGTACTATTTGAAATATCAAACACATCTGTCTCTACCCAGTTTACTATTTTTACCTATATTATCAGGGTATATTTAATGTCCTGTGGTTAGACAAAGGAAAGAGATCTCAGAGGCTGCTAATGTCAGGCATTGCATACTTCTTCCTCTTGGAGGCAGCTCTCCTTTTGTCTTTGATTTGTAAGCATGTTAATCTAATAGAGCATCCACTCATCTAACTGCAATTCAACATTCCACTGCCCAGGAAATTTAAAAGTAAAATATTTGGTGTGAGAAGTTCTCCATTATGGATTTTTCATACAAAAAATTTATTTACCTCATTTACATTTAATGTGATACTTTCTGGTACACTTGCCACTGTCATTCTCAAGTTTTTCTATTTTTTGTTGCTTTGGTTTGGTTTTTGTTTTTCCATTTCTTTGAAGGTAGATTATTTCTCTAAACAGATAGTTCCTTTTCCTCTGGTCTTAAATATGTTTGGGAAAAGAACACTGAAAGTCCAGGCCTAGGGAAAAGGTGGAAATTTTGTGATTTGTCAATTTTAAGACTTCAAAAATTAAGTTGTAAAAATATGTGTATGTATGTACACACACATATATATAGTGATATCTCATTAAGGGCAGACATTTGCTCAGTGTCACTGATAACTCCAATAGACATTTATTATAATTGGGTCTATTTCCTAAGTATGTGCCTGACTTAAAAGAACAAATAGCTAATGGATAGTATTTCAATACTGATTGCTGCATGAATGAATAGCAATTTTTGATCCAAATCAGTATATAGTAAGTAGTATCTGTATGTTTTAAGAACTAAGGTACTGCATTAGATGCTCTGAGTTGGCTCCTCCAAATGGTTTGAAATTGTTACTATGGTTTATTTAAACATACAGCACATTTAAAGATATATGAATGTTTGGATTCTGAATATTTTGCTTTTGAGGAGAGTAACCTATGAAATGAAAAGTAAGACCGGTTTTTCTTTGGAAGATTATTTGCATTTATAATTGTTGGTGGCACTTAAAACTATGCAAAATAATTTTTTTAAGTATCTGTGAGAAAAAATTGGCAGTTAAGTAGAAATTGCTTATTTATGCACTACAGAACACAGCAGCTGTGTACTGTTGAGGCTGCTTTCGTTGATCAAGGTGAAAAGCAGATCCTTGGCTGTAAGTATACCTGATTGGAGTTTTTTAAACTTCTGCAATAGGGGTATATAATGTTTCTACAATCATTGTAGCAACACAGGAAATAAGGAGTTTTTCTGTTGTTTTAAAGAGTTACGATGGATTTAGGCAGGGAAGAATTGGAGCCAGTTATACCTACCTTCTTGTACATAGATGGAAGCAGTGGTTGGGTATGAAAATGGATAAAGTGTTTACAGTTAACTTCATTTCATGAGTTTTTAAAAAATTATATTGTATTAATCGCTTTTTCTAGTTCAAGGGATTTCAATTCCAGGGTACAAACCATTGATTTAAAAAAATTGCATTTTCATTCTCAGTACCAGTTTGAAATAAATGCTTAACATCAGCTGTTCGCTATCACTGGGGAAGAAGGCAACTTGAAGTATTTACTGATAAATAGCCTTTTCCCCCAAATGTGACTTCTCGGCAGTGTCTACATATTATGTCACATGGTCTGTTTGCTCTGTTGCAATATGGATCAAAAATTGTGTGGCATAGGGGTAGGGGAATGTCAGTTTCTCCCTTGTCCTGTTTGTTCTGTTACTGCTTTGTTGAACTGACCTACCCTCATAAACCTGTGATCATCACCTAAATGTAAGTTGTGAATGTGTCACCTTTTGCTTGGTTATTTCAACCTCGCTGCTATATATAATCAGGTGTGGCACAGTTTATTGGTTTGGTTCTAGGGGGGGAGTGGATATAAATCATTGCACTGTGCTATAAAATGATCCTTGTGTGCTTGCTGTTACCTACTTTTTACAGGCATCATAATAAAAGCTAGACTATTTCTTTGGGGGGAAAGAGACTTATTTAATGTAATTTAAAGACTTTTCCAATAGAAAATGAAAAACTATTGAAAATATCTATTTTTTAGCTTTCAGCAATTGATGGTGCTTTGTTGTGGTGTCTGCTGGAAGTCTACTGCCATTGTAGGGATTCTCATTAACCTCACTGAGAAAGAGCCTTGCTTGTTAGCTTCTCTAGATCTTTATTCTAAACAATCTGTTAGTGATGATAAATTCTGTAGGAGGGTCTATTCTGAGCCGTTAACTTCCTGTAAGGGGAAAATGGGTGGTTTTCCAGAAAGACCATTGAAACGGGGTGGGCTGTGGGTGGAGGGTTGGGTATTTGTCTTGAGAATTAAAAACTACGAAACACTTTTGTACACAACTGATTTTTTAAAAAAATAAACACATTTTTAAAAATGTTGAATTTTTTTCCCCCCTTACTGGGAATTTTGAAAAATAAATGCATGTGTGTTTTTCCCCTTAAAATGTTTTATATCATCTTTCTGGGTACTCATCTATGAAGGGGCAAACAAGTAAACCAGCTAGCTACTGCAGATAGTGTCACAATGAATAAATGATAAATGCAGTGGATTATAGTGGATCTTTGAATTTTAAAGTGAGTAGACATTCTTTAGTCCTAGTAAAATTTACTTGCAAGTAGAACATTATTTGGTTGGATTACAATACAGAATTTAGAGAAGTCCACAGTACTGAAAGTCATGCTTTTTCTGTTTTCACACGCGCACACGCACAATTTCTGTAAAGGGACCCATTACCATGGAAGGGATTTTGAATTATTTCAGACAGTTCTGGGCAACCGCTGTCCCCATTAGTACAACTTGAAAAGACTCCATTAGGATTTGTACTAGGTGCTTCACATGATAAAACTGATTGTTACTCTGTATCTCTAGGACATTCAAAATCAGCTTTCAGCTACAGCTGAGGGATGGAATGGCTCCTGCCTAGAATACCAGTAGAGTATGAATATGAAGTGCTCTTCAAGGAGCAAGCGGGACCTTAAAATTCAAGAACAAGTGAGCTTTCGTATCAGCCTTTCATATCTACCAAAAAAGACAGCCAGGTTTAGAGGGTTGTAAACACTTGGTATGTTTTGTTTTGATTTTCAATAAACAACATGAGTTCTCTAATAAACTTTCAGGAGTATGTCCTATGGTGATACATGACCGGTCGTGTATTCATGTTGTGATGTTTATCTCCACCCATTTAATTTCAGCAAAAATACATTAAAACTTCATTCTACTTGATCTTTGGAAGGCAGCTATGCTCACCACTATACCACCAACGCTCACTCATTCTTGATCTTTGTTATATGCCTGTTTATATGTTGAACCAAGTTCAAGAAGGCCAAGCTGTTTAACACTTATAGAGCCTTTGTCAAAATACATAAAACAAGTGAACACTATACGACTGGATAAAATTTCAGATGCTCCAGGTATATATTTTTACTGAGTTTATATTCTGAGTACTTTTTTCCTTGTAACATGAAAATTGCTATTTGTACAGAAACACCCAACTTGATTTGAAAAGTAGACAGCGCCTTTTCACACAGCTCACATTCGGCTCTTCAGTTACTGTCATTTCTCAACTCTTTATTTTGAATATGTGAAATACACATTGTTTTGATCATATTGACCAGTGAATATATCCTAAACGGACAGGTTTCATGGCATTCCACTGGTATTACTTTACCATAGTCATAAAATTACAGTATCTTAAGGAGAAATGGAAACTTCTAGTCTAAAACTAGACCAGTTAAATATATTTGATATTCAGTCAAGTCTTTTTTTATAGAAATCCCACAGTATTGTTTCTTCCGTATGCCTGCCAAATTGACAGCATTTTGAGACCTCAAAGGCTACTTTTTGTTTTCTTTCTGAAAAACTAACAGGAATTGTGGAAGGATCATTTGCAAAGGGAAACCAGACAGGTTTTCACTCTTAAGTGCCCAAACCATCCTGACTATGAGTTTGAACAAAAGGTACTTTTTCTCCTATTTCTCAAAACATTAGTAGTTTTTTGTTTATAAAGGAACCCATAGACAATATCCTCCTGAACCAAAAAATCTAATTTGATCCCAGTCACTTTATACAGATATACTTTAGTTATTGCATAAAATCTTATTTCTATGTAAAAAAATATGAATACATAGCTTTTAAATGGTCTGGTTGTTTTATTACTAACTTACCTCCAGGTCACTAAATAATAGTAGCTCACTGTGAGTGTCTCTGGGCTCCAACAATAAGTTAATTTCATTTTCATTCATTTCATTCATTATGCGTAATATCAACTGCCTGCTTTTACCCCTAGCCTTCTCTTAGTAATGGGATTTAGGTTGAAGGGGGGCTGTCACTGAGAGTGTGCTACTTTGGGGTCATGGTGTGTACGGATAAGGGGCACCTATTCACTAAAACCAGTTGTTTTGGGACTGAGGTAGAGATAAGGAAAATGTAGACTAAGGACTGTAAGGGCTAGGTTAGGGCACTCACTACAAGAGAACCTAGGGAAGGGATTATCAAAGGATGGGGGAGGCAGTATGTAGTAAAGTCAAAATTGTGACCCTCCAGAGAACAGCATGTAGGGAAAGTATCTGTAGGGTCTCCAGGTAGAGAAAACAGCCTAAGTCTTTGACCCTAAAAATACTTTGAAATCCTTTAATTTAGTCAAGTTGCCAGGCTTAGCTGGTTTTTTCAGCCTACTTCACTAGTTCACTTGGCTTTGGGGAAGTTTCTCTCCCTAAGGTTATCTCCTGTATTTTATTCATTTCCACCCATTTTTCCCCCTCATACTTCTATCCATTTAACAGTTCATGTTTTTGTTTCCTCTTTTCCAATCACATTTAAAAATACTACCTTAGTCCAGGTGCGGTGGTACGCGCCTTTAATCCCAGTCTTGGGAGGCTGAGGCTAGGGATCACTTGAGTCTGCGGGTTTGGAACTGTTCCGGACAACATAGCAAGACCTAGTCATTCCGAAATACTTCCTTATCTTAATTCTTTTAACTTACAATGTGGGCTGGGCCTCCATCAAAATCCTAAAATTGATATAAAATCCTTCCAGCTTATAAATTATACACGCAAGAAGGGAAGGCCCTGACCTGTTCAGGGATAACGTGACTGACACTCAGACTAAGAGCTGGGGTTTTCTGTAATTTGCTTTTTAAGAAACAATTTTAGGGGCTGGGCATGGTGGCGCATTCCTGTAAGCGGTAGCCTAGGAAGGCGTGGCAGGAACCAGGAATTGCAGTTCGAGTCCCGCCCGAACAGGTGGGTGTGGTGGTGCGCGCCTGTAATCCCAGTTACCTGGGAAGCTGAGGCTGGGGATCGCTTGAGTCCGTGGTACCCCGGGCAACGAGAGCCTGCGGTTCCACTGGCAAAAATAGCGAGACCTAGTCTCAAAAAAAAACAAACAACAAAAAAAAAAACACATTTACTCATTAAAAAGAGTAGCTAGGATTACAGGCGCGCGCCACCACGCCCAGCTCTTTTTTGGAACTAGGTCTCACTACGGGCCCCAGGCGGGACTCAAACCGCAATCCCTAGCCCCGGCCGCTTCATAGGCTGAAGCTTACAGGCACAAGCCACCGTGCCCGTGGAGTTTACTTCATTTTAGAGTAGTCTCCATTCATGAGCAATTATTAGACTAATAGTAATTCTGTATTCAGAGTTTTCCAGCTGATAACAGTTCTTTAAACATTGAAATATTTTTAATGGCTAAATAGGCCATCCTGCGGGAATACCATCTTTCACTTCATCAGTTACCCTAGTAGATGTTAAGATGGTTTTTAGTTTTTCTTACGAATTAACACTACAAGGGATTGTGATTAAATGTGACGGATGCCGCAGTGACATCAATACGGCTGCTTCTAAAACTGCAATTTTTGACAAACTGATAGGTCTGAGGAATGGAAGAAAAGGCAATACCAAAATGATTTTGGGAAATGGAAAGCTGGGCCTAGGAGTAGATTGACTTAGTATAATAGAGGACGTTCAAACTTAATTGTCTACAGAAGTGCTTCCTTAGAAGCAGATTTACCTAGCATTGGCGAACTTGCTAGGTTGGTTGGTTGGTTTTTAACTGCAACGTAAGGTCAGGGTGTTGGGGTAAAAATGAGGAATAGATAATCTATCCTACCTACTTAGTTGAAAAAACTAGGCCATTACGTCTCTTCTTACCATGGAGATAAAATTGTTTTGAGAATTTCAAAGACATCTTCAGATTGAATGATGGCAGTCATAGAATATGGTAAGTCCTAGCTCTTCAGGGATGTTGATGGTCAAGTTTCAGGGAAAATGAGGGAAAATCATTTCTAGAAAAATTCACTAGTTCTAGAGAACAAGACCTTCAAAGAGATTTGGAAATTCGAAGATCTTCCCACGAGAACGCTGAGTATGTACCCTGGAAACTTCAAAGTGAGAACAAACTCAAGCACCAGATTCTTGAAGATGCACCAACGCTAGCGACTGACCAAGACAAGGACAAGACACTTGGAAAGAGAACTTCAAAGATAAGATCCCACATTTATGGACAAGCAGAGGATGCTTTTAAGGGTGAAGTTCGGTACATGAAGTATTACAACTGTAGTTGTGAAACAGTTTGAAAGGTGGTTTAAATATTTGAAGTTTTTGGAGTGTGAGATAAATGTAAAAGATAAATGGGAGGAAATAAACCTTAGAAACCACTCCAGCTGGGCGTGGTGGTGCACGTCTTTAATCCCAGCCTTGGAGGCTGAGGCTAGGAATCACGAGTCCGCAGGTTCGAGACTACCCTGGGCAACATAACGAGAAGGAAAAAAAAAAAAAAACCAAAACTAGAAATTCTAAAAGGAAATGGAATGAGTCAAATTTTCCAAAGCCGGACACGGTGGCTCGTGCCTATAAGCTTCAGCCTATGAAGCGGCTGGGGCTAGGGATCGCGGTTCGCGTCCCGCCTGGGGCCTGTAGCGAGACCTAGTTCCACAAAATAGCTGAGTGTGGTGGCGCGCACCTGTAATCCCAGCTACCTGGGAAACTGAGGCTGGGAATTGCTTGAGTCTGTGGTACCCCGGGCAACGAGAGCCTGCGGTTCCACGGGCAAAAATAGCAAGACCTAGTCTCCATAGGAAAAAAATATTTTTTTTCCAAAAGGACATTAATTTTGCAAGATCCTATCAAGCACCCAGTGCAACAAATGAGACCTGTTAAAAAAAGACTGAGAACATTTGGAAAATGACATTCTTTACAGGGATTGGAGTGTGAAGACTAAGCCTCTAAATTTGAGAACAAGAATGACATTAAGTTTTCAACAAGCAGTGTAAGGGCCGGGCATGGTGGCTCGTGCCTGTAAGCTTCAGCCTATGAAGCAGCTGGGGCTAGGGATCGCGGTTCGAGTCCTGCTTGGGGCCCATAGGGAGACCTAGTTCCAAAAAAACAGCTGGGCGTGGTGGCGCGCGCCTGTAATCCCAGCTACCTGGGAGGCTGAGGCTGGGGGTTGCTTGAGTCTGTGGTACCCCGGGCAACATGAGCCTGCGGTTCCACAGGCAAAAATAGCGAGACTTGGTCTCAAAAAAACAAAAAAAACAAGCAGTTTAGAGTGAAGATTATTTCTTAGAATTCTATTACTGGCTAAAGTGTCAGTGTTAACCTATATTAAACTCTCCAATGTTTCTTTTCCATTTGCCTTTTCTTGGAAAATTCCTGAATGACCTATTCCACCAAAAGGGAGGAGTGAGCCGTGTTAAAAAAAGACACACAATGCAGGCGCTGTGGGGAGAGTGAAGAGAAACCCAGAATGGGAGCTGTGCTGTCCTTGAACAGCCACCCTAGCACAGAACCAGAACCAGTAGTTACCAAAAAAAAAAAAAAAAAAAAAAAGAAATGTTAAGACAGGAACAGATAGATTCGCTGGTCCCCCTTGTAAGGCGTGGAATTGTGCTAGAATTATTGGAGTGTGAGGGAGTAACTGTCACTAAGTACACAGAAAGCTGATCAAAGAAAAAAACTGCTCATTAGGTAAGATCTACATAATCATAATGTAAATATTCACCAGAAT
>PVHY01033039.1:0-11425 GCA_004024945.1 Uropsilus gracilis
TTGCTCTCCTAGAAGGCATCTCTGAAATGAGGTTCAGGGTCTTCTGGCAGGGTTAGGGGTTAGGTGTGCATGGTGACATTGTGTCTCTACGGTTGTTCCTCTTGTCTCGAAAGGCACTGGTTCTCTCGGTTGTCCATCTGCTGTGTCCAGCTCAGGCTTGTGGGCTGGATTTTTGAATGATCCCTCACCAGTTCTACGATGGGGTTTGTGTTGCACATGTTCTTGATCCTCTGAAGTTTAGCTGGAGTGAGAGCGAAATGGAAGGGGCTCCTCCTACCAGCCCTCCCACCTGCCAGTGCGCCAAAACCTCCCTGCACGGGGCCCAGATGGCTGAGCCAGTGCCCTCCCATGCTCCCCTTGGGTTAAGAGCAGGGGGTAACATGGCTCCGCCAATCCAGGCTGCAGATGGCTGCCCTGTGCAGCAGCCATCCACTGGTGGGTGGGGCCACCGTAACCCCCACCCTGTTCCCCCCTCCAGGGCTCACTCGGCTTAGGGGGCTTACTCAGGATCCTTCACCCCCTTTGCTCCCGGCTGGCAAGGGAGCTCAGACCTTGCCAGCTTAGACAGCTAGGGACTTGGGCATGCAAGCAGCTCTCCCATTTTGCTTCTTTTTTAAATTTTTTTAAAAAATTTACTCACATTTCTCTCTATGCACATAGGCAAGAATGGAATATATCAGGATGTGATACTCAACTCCCATCTCATCAAAGTGGGTACACCCCCCACCCCCCACCCCCGCAGTGGCTGTTGGCTTGGGTTACCCAGATATCCTTGTCAGCACTTAGTATTGTCAGGCTTTTTAATTTTTACTTTTCTTTCAGATTTTAACCAGTATTTCATTGGAGTTTAAATTGCCTCTTTTTTTTCCCCTTCCAGAATATGTCAGGGTTATTTTTAAGTCAATGAAAATAAATCTGCCCCATTTTTTAAAGCTGCCATGGCCTCCTCCTCTTGGCACTTCAGAGTATCTTCAACAGTTCCCGGTTGTGGCTATTGATTCTGCAGGGTGTAGCCTCCTTCATACTTCCTGGCATATATGGAGGAGTTTCTCTTTAGTACCATGAACTCCACCATGTATTCAGTTCTCTAAAACCACAAGCACTGGAAAGCTGCCAATTTGGCAAGTCCACCCAAACTCTCCCCCTTTTTCTCACATTTTTGTAATGTCTGGTTTAAGCCACAGAGTTTGAACTCTGGTGGTTGAAGTCCATTGTTATTCGCCACCAGCTCCCTCTCTGTTCTGCGCACCATCATCATGTTCACCCTCTTTTTGTCTGTCAAAAGACTTTAGCTCATGGAGAAAGTTCTTAACTTCCATCCACATCCATGGAGGGAAAGATAATCTGGGCTGGGGCTGGAACGGGCAAGAGGGAGCTTGATTCTGGTACTGCCACATAACATAAGCAGTGCCCTGTGGCACTTTTTTTTTTCCTGGTAATTTGTTGACTTGTTGGAAATTTTGCTTATCTCGGCTATAGATTTCATTTACACTTAGTGATTTAATGCTTTATACAAAGACATGTTCAAAAATGAATCATATCATTCCACCTCCCTTTGGAGAATGTTTTCTGCATGATAATGTTGGGATAAAATCCACAGGTAGCCTGTCCACTCTGGAATATGTTGGGTTATATTTGTGAACAGGTTGGTTTCTTCACAGGAATGTAGGCCTTTCGGATGGAATCCTATCTTGCCTTAATAACTAAACTTCCTACCCTCTATGTCGTTTTCTAGGCTGTGGGCTCTTTTATGTCACCTTTGACCTTCTGTCTTAATGGCTTTGGTTCTCCTGTGGCTTCATCCACATACAGCTTGCCTGCCTTTTCCCTCGGGGGCCAGTGTGAGAAGGGAAGTGTTAGGGAAGTGACTGCAAAATGAAGAAGACAGTTCTGTCTTCCTTAGCAGCTTCCCCGGAAATACAGAACATTTCTGTGTCAGAGGCCCAAGCTCTGGATTTGGGTGACCCCAAAAAGGGACATTATGATAATAATGTTCTAATTTATAAATTTCTCTCCTAGTGAGCCCCCGAATATGTACTCTCGTCCCTTCCCCTCTGGTTTTTCCTTCTTTCTTTTTCCTTTTCCAAGGCTAAATGGAATGGTTTTTTGAGGGTTAAGCACTGGGTGAGCCCTTGCCATCATCCCCTCTGTGGCATAAACCCCAGGTGTGGTGTGCTACTGGCCTCTGGGTGATCCCTCATCTGGAGAATCTGTGAGCGGCCTCTGTCCAGAATCAGGGACATCAAACAAACTGGTGAGATCCAAATGCAACTTGGCTGACACCTCAGCTCCCTAAGGCACAAGGCTGACAGCTCAGCTCCCTAAGGCATACCATGATTAACCCTTGGCCTTGTGAGATCATGTCACCTGGCTCAGGGCCGTGGGCCCTCAGGGGCAAGTGAGATCTGCAAGTAGGTATTACTATCTTATCTCTTTACTCCACCTACTGATACAGAGTCTCTGGAGGAGTCACAGCTCTGCTATTACTCCACTGGGAGTAGTTTGTAATTGTGTTGATTGGGTTCATTGTTATTCTTCTTAACAGCTGAATTTATGTATTAGTGAAGCTGAGATCTAATGTGTTTGCTCTGTAATTTAAGTTTTCTTGTTAACAACTTGAGAGCTAATTTATGTGCAATAAACCATAGCCTTTTAAAGATTACGGTTCAGTGGCTTTGACAGATGTGGCAGATGGTCAAACTATCACCCAAATCCAGAAACAACATTTCTATCACCGCAGGGTACCTTTGTCCTCTGAGTCCATCTTCTCTCCACCCAGCCACTGGTGATACCTCATCTGCTTTTTGTCCCTACTGATCAGTGATATTTCAAAAGAGCTCTTTTACTTTTTTTTTAATCTAATTGCAGCTTTATGGAGGTATAATTGATGAAAAACAATTGTGTATATTTCAGCTGTGGTGAGCTGTATATGTGTGCATAGATGTATGCATATTTGCCAGTCAGGTGATTAGCATACTCCTTTCGTCACCTAGTTACCATTTCTCTTTGGTGGGGTGAACACTTGGGATTCACACCCTTTGCAAATTTCAAACATCCAACACGGTTTTATTAGCAAAGGTCACTAGGAATTTATTCATCTTATACCTGAAAGTTTCTACCCTTGACCAGCATTTCTTAAACCCTTCCTTTGGCTTTGCTTAAAAGAGCTTCAAACCCTTCCTTTGGCTTTGCTTAAAAGAGCTTCCTGTGAAAACTGTCAGTACAATGAGACTACTAATTCCTTTGTCTGCAGATTTAAAAAGTAATCTATACATCTAAATTCAGGCTCCTTATCCTTGAGAAAGAATAGTCTTCAGTTAAAAAAAAAAAAAGTCTTTCTTGCACGTTTCAGGCAGTTCTCTAGCTTCAATCACTGTTTCTGTCTCTCCCAGGTGGTGCTATGTATATCAGTCGACATATCTCAAGACTACAGCCAAGTAGAGAATGTCATAAAACAAGTAGGTGCTTGGGGCTCTCCCACTTGCTTGCCTCTTGATGGGTTCTTAACCACTATACTATGTGGCTCAGAGTTGATAAATCTTCCCTATAATCATTTTGTAGATTTGGTTGATAGCATTTGCTACTATCTTCTCTCTTTCTTAATGCCGGCTGTCATCAATTTTTCTAGGCACAAGAGAAGCTGGGCCCTGTGGACATGCTTGTAAACTGTGCAGGAATGGCAGTTTCAGGGAAATTTGAAGACCTTGAAGTCAGTACTTTTGAAGTAAGTGAAAATTTGGCTTTTGGTTCATCGGGGTAAACAGAGCCTGAACAGAAGAATAAGGCCACGGGCAAAGGCTTTATGAACCTATTTACGTGGACAAGGTTTCAGTGCCAGTGCTGTGGCCAATTCAGCCTCAGCCATTTATACCTGGCTCTGAGCCTTGATTTCCCTAGCTGTAAAATGGGAACAAATGGTGCTTCAGGTAGCATCAGTGGGCATATTTTTCTGGAATAGTGTTTTCCTTTTCTTGGATTAGATTCTAGAGGTGGAATTTCTGGGTCATATGGTATTTCCATTTTTAAATTTCTGAGCAGCGTTCACACTGTTCTCCATAGAGACTTCATAATCTGCACTCTCCCCCCCCCCCCCAGCAATGTCCAAGGGCTCCCTTTTCCCCTCAAATAACTTGTGCTTGTTGTTTCTTGTCTTTCGAATGGACTTTTGGTAGTGGACTTGTGTGGAATGTATCATTACCAAGCTGTGAAGCTGTGCTCCTGACAATTGTACAGTATGATAAGCCAGTGGGACAACAATTTTAAAAAATGGGAATGTGGTCTCCAGTCTGAAAGCTTACTGAGATGTAATATACCACTGAGGTTTTATCTTCAAGGGATCTTTCTATAAGCCAGGGAATGCTGATTTTCATGTCAAGTATTAGTATGTTTAACAGCAAAAAGCAAGAAAGTCTAAGAGCAAATTCTGTAAAGTTCTCAAAGCAAGGTAAGAAGATCTTGCATCATATTTATATTGTTAAACAAGTTTGCTATAGAACTTCTAATCCTCATTTCAACCCTAAAGAAATGGTAGTCACCTTGGGTGACTGCGTCATTGTGGGGACATCAGCATGTAATTATGCAGGTGTGTATGGAGAAGCTGCTGCCATCTGGATGTATGGGAACAGCCTGATGGGAACACAGTGGATATGCTGTTGTTATCTGTAGTGTCCTTAAGCCACTTGTGGCCGTATAAATGTAAGGTATCAGTGCTGTTGGTTACTGTCAAATTAAAAACAATAATTTGCTTCAAGGGAAGTTGGGCTAAGTAAATGATGGTAGGTCTCCTCATTGAGATGCTGTCAACTCTTAGAAAAGATTGTGTCTAGCTGGGCGTGGTGGCGCACATCTGTAATCCAAGCTCTGAGAGGCAAAGAGACCAGGGATTGCTTGAGTTCACAGGTTCGAGACTACCCAGAGCAACATAGTGAGACCCAGTCTTGAAAAAGCAGCCAGGCTGGTGGCAGGCATGGTGGTAGGCGCCTGTAATCCCAGTTACCTGGGAGGCTGAGGCTGGGGATTGCTTGAGTCCATGGGATGATTGGGACTACCCCGGACAACATAGTGAGACCTAGTCTCAAAAAAAAAAGAAAGAAAAGATTTTGTCTATCTATAAAGAAGAAAAACAAATGCATATCCAACTTGAAATCTTTAAGTATTAAACACTTTTTCTCAGTTGATGTTGCATCCATCATCTTTTCCTTCATGGATGATTGAACCTTCATTGTTGTCATGGACTGTGAGTGGTTTTGAAGCACGGTGACCAAATGAAGCATGATGACCTGAAATAGATTGAAGCACAGTGACCTAAGAAATGCAGCTTAGGGGTGTGGACGAAAAGTCATGACTTACTGACTCAGTTGACTGGTATGCAGCCCAGTTACTTCCTCATTCTATCTTCCATCACGTCAGTCCACATGCTGCCACCAATGCTAGCCTACCTGGAGCACCAGAACATGTGCCTTTTAGGGGCACTCAGTCTTGGGATATGGAGCCTCTGAGTCAGTACTGACACAAAGAAACCTGCTTCTTGCCAACCCTGGTATCCTCAGTCCCTGAGTGCCAGCTTTAGTTTATTCTGCAAAGTGAAGTCACAGTTCTCTTACAGAAAAGAGACTGCTGGACCCATGTTTAGATCTTTTGCTTCTGGAAGACAGTGCCCCAAGCTCTCATTTAAGAGCAAATCAGGACGGTGCAGATGTAGGTTGGAAGCAGAGTCCAGACCTACCTGGGACTTGAATTACTGCATGGGGGGATTTTTTTGAGACTAGTTCTCTCTGTGTTACCTGGGATAGTCCCAATCCTGCAGACTCAAGTGATCCCCAGCCTCAGTCTCCCAGCTCCCAGATAGCTGGGATTACAGGTGCCCGCCACTGCATCTGGCTGCTTTTTCAAGACCAAGTCTCACTATGTTGCCCAGGGTTGTCTCGAACCTGCAAACTCAGTGTTCCCAGGCCTCTTGCCTCCCAGCACTGAGACTACAGGCGCGCGCCCCCATGCCCGGCCAAAGGGAGATTTTGAAGGTGATTTGTGTAAAGAATCAGTTGGGGACAATAGCAGTCTAGGCATGAAATGGTGACATACAGGACTTCTGGGTGGAAGAAGAGGAATAGGATGTGTGTGTGTGTGTAGAGATGGTAGACTCACCTTGACTTCATGTGGAGGACAAAGGATTGAGGTCCAAGGACTTTGCACATTTCTGATAAGTAAATGCAGAGTTGTAAAGCTAGGACCTTGGGGAACTGGGTGTGTTTCTTCAGGGGTTCAGGGAGTAGGTGTTGCTTATCTTCTTGTATTTGAAGGGAGCAGAGAATAGTTGAATGTTTTGTGGGGGTGTATACTCTAAGGGCAAAAGGAACTGAGTGTGTAATAGCAGGTAAATTATGTGAGTATCAATAATAGAAGAAAGTATGAAGCAGGTAAGATGAAGATAGCAGTAAAAACTTATAAAATGAAGCATGTCAAAATAGAAAAGAAGTGCAGTTCTTTTTTTTTTTTTTTTTGAGACTAGGTCTCGCTATCTTTGCCCGTGGAACCCCAGGCTCTCATTGCCCAGGGTACCACAGACTCAAGCAATCCCCAGCCTCAGCTTCCCAGGTAGCTGGGATTATAGGCGAGCACCACCACACCCAGCTATTTTTTTGGAGCTAGGTCTCGCTACGGACCCCAGGTGGGACTCGAACTGCGATCCCTAGCTCCGGCCGCTTCATAGGCTGAAGTTTACAGGCACGAGCCACCATGCCCGGCAAGAAGTGCAGTTTTTTTTTTGTTTTTTTTTTGTTTTTTTAGCGAGAGAGTAGGTCTCGCTATATTGCCTGGGGTCACCTTGAACCCTTGGGCTCAAGTGATTCCTAGCCTCAGCCTCCCAAGACTGGGATTACAGGTGCATGACACCATACCTGACAAGAAGTTCAGTGAAGTACAGTTCTCATCTTTCTAAGAAACTCATTTTACTTTCAACCTTCAGTCTCCCATTCATACATTATCATCTTCTTTCATTATTTTTTTAAACCCTCAACAGAGATCAATATTTTTATTTATTTAATAATTTTAAAAAATTTTTTGTGGGAAGAAAGCAAGTTACATAGATTGTTATATGTATTACAATGCCATAATTATGAAATTATAACCATGCAAAATAATATATTATTTACTGATGTGTGATTTAAGTTTCAAATACCACTGGAATGGCAAACATCAAATCCAGTGTACTGATTATTATTTCTGGGAATGTATAATGGGGAATAGGATAGAAGAGATATCCACAGAGAATGTCAACTATCTCTGTGATGGCTGTTCTTTTTTTTTTTTAACTTTAATTTTTTTTTAATTTGCATATATGTGTATTTATATTTATATCACATTATTGCATTATTGTGTACCCCGGGGCTTTCCCATTTTACTAACACCTGTTAACCTTCGTGATCTTTTGTGCCCTTCACCTCCCTCGCCTTCTTCCCCTTCCTCCTCTCTCGTTCCCTTGTTCAGTCCCATTGGTTGTTTTTATTTTTTCTTATTCGTTTGTTTGTTTTTTCCCTATATCCATCACATAAGTGAGACCATCCTGTATTTCTCTTTTTCTTTTTGGCTTATTTCTGTTAATATGAGTCTTTCTAGTTCCATCCACGTTGCTGCAAATGACATGTGCTTGTCCTCCTTGATTGCTGCGTAGTATTCCATTGCATATATATACCACAGTTTTTTAGCCAAACATTATCATCTTTAATTAAAAGGAAACAAATATGTATATATATTATATTTACATATTATATATGTATAATAAAAGTCTCAATCTGTTACGTTTCCACCAGTGCCAGCACCTCTGCACATCTGGGCCTGCTCACAGAGCCTATTTGTTGCCCTGTTCCTGGCAGCAAGGGATGGAGGAGGTAGACTTTGGCATGCCAGTAAACTTGCTTTAACTCTTAGCTCTAATGATTTCAGTCCACCGGTTGTTTGGCTGTGTCATCTCAGGCAAATCGTTCTTTTGTCTTATGGCTCAGCTTTCCTCCCGACCTCAGCTCCCATCTCTAGGAAGCAGGTTGACAGCCCTCCAGCCACCAGCTTGTTACCAGCCAGCTGGGTAGGACCCATGCCCACGGGGACAGGATGCATTCTCTAGAGACTCCACTGTTCTCTAGTATGGATTTTCTCAGCTATAGTTTTTGCTGGTATTGAAGGTCACGTGTCTGAATTACTGGTTCACAGGACGTGGCAGCTCCTGCCCTAGCTCCTGGCTGGCAGTGAAGCATTTCCTGTCCGACTGGTGGCCATGTGGGGGAGGACTTGGGGAAGTGAGCACCCGGCTCCCTTGGGCCCGGTGCCTCTGCCCTTGTGGATTTTGCCCTGTGTCCTTTCCCTGTAATAAATATTTGTCACCAGGGCAGCTGTGTGCTGAGGGCTGAGTCAGCGAAACTGGAGGTGGGCATGGGGGCCCCACCACGCTCTCTCTTTTTTTTTTTTTTTTTTTTTTTGAGACTAAGTCTCACTATTTTTGCCCGTGGAACCGCAGGCTCTCGTTGCCCGGGGTACCACAGACTCAAGCCATCCCCAGCCTCAGCTTCCCAGGTAGCTGGGATTACAGGCATGCGCCTCCATGCCCAGCTAGTTTTTTGGAACTAGGTCTCACTACAGGCCCCAGGTGGGACTCGAACCGCGATCCCTAGCCCCGGCCGCTTCATAGGCTGAAGCTTACAAGCACTAGCCACCGTGCCCGGCCCCCACCATGCTCTCTTGACCTCATTTTATTATGGTTTTCTTTATGGTTTCCTGGTGCTCCATCCTGTGTCTACCCAAGGATATCTGTGAGAGGCATTGACAGTTTTGATGGGGTGACAGTGTCTCCATTTACTTCACTGTTTTCTAATTTCTCCAGCAAGGTTTTGTGGTTTTCAGTGAGTGGGGTTCACGTATCTTTTTCTTTTTTTTTTTTTTTTTTTGAGACTAGGTCTCTCTATGTTGCCCGGGATAGTCCCGGTCCCTTGGACTCAAGCGATCCGCAGCTTCAGCCTCCCAGGTAGCTGGGATTATAGGTACCTGCCACCACGCCCAGCTGCTTTTTCGAGACCAGGTCTCGCTATGTTGCCTGGGGTAGTCTCGAACCCGCAAACTCAAGCAATCCCTGTCCTCTTGCCTCCCAGCACTTGAATTATAGGCGCGTACCACCATGCCTGGCTCTTTTTCAGTTTTTTATATTTTTTGATATTCGTATAATTTTTTTCATTTTAACTTCTCAGTGTTCGATGCTAGCCTGTAGAAGTTCATTTCATCTTTGTGTATTGATCTTGGATTTTTGCTTAACTCAATTGTGAAATCTGCTTTCTGGATTTTCTACATCCCAGATGATATCACCTGCAAGTTTTACTTCTTTCATTCCCATCTGGATGTGCTTTCTGCACAGACTCAAGTTTCCAGTCTGCTGTTGAGTAGAATTTCTAAAAGCAGATGTCCTTGTCTGATTCTTGATCTTAGGGAGAAAGCGTACAGTCCTTCTCCAGTAAATATGCTGGAGTTTTCTTTTAGACTAGGTCTCGCTATTTTTGCCCGTGGAACCGCAGGCTCATGTTGCCCAGGGTACCCCATGGCCTCAGCTTCCCAGGTAGCTGGGGTTACAGGTGCGTGCCACCACGCCCAACTATATTTTTGGAACTAGGTCTCACTTTGGGCCCCAGGCGGGACTCGAACTGTGATCCCTAGCCCCGGCCGCTTCATAGGCTGAAGCTTACAGGCATGAGCCACCGTGCCTGGCCCTTTCTTTTTTCTTTTAATGGTGAAAATATGTATAGCTAGTATGACTAGCTGGACTCAGTTTAGATGATCACGATTTTGTTGGTACACTCAACGCATCACAGTCAGGAGCCAGTGGAACATACCCTGTCTTCTCTCTATCAGGTCTAATCAGAGTGGTGACCTCGGTCACCTGAGTGTCACCTAACACAGTCTGTATGCCTGGTGGCCTGACAACCACCCTGGACATAAATGTGTTGTTTCTGTCTTCTGGAGCTTGATGATAAGCATAAAGGTCAAGCCTGTTTGCCCTCTGGGTTGCTTTGAAGATCTTAGATCTCTGGAAGTAGGGTGACAGAAAGACAGTGATGAGAGGCAGGTGATGGAAGCTGGGTGACATACGGATTTTTTTCTGACTATGGATGCTCAGCACCCTTCTCTTACCTTGAAGGTTAGGTTATAGCTTAGGGAAGGGCAAGGACTTCCTTCCTTCATCTTTGCAAAGTTGTTTTCTTTCTCTCTTTTCTGTTTCATTTAGTTAAAAATAGTTACCACCCCCTTTTTATTTTTCTGCCTTAACCATTGGATTATTGAAAACTGTATTAGTTCATTTTGAAATATTTGGGTGACTTTCCAGAAATCTTTCTCTTACTGCTTCCCTGTTTAGTGCCGTGATGGTGAGTGGACATAATTTGTATGACTGAATCCTTTTAACCCTATGGAGATCTCTTTCATAGCCTAGAACATGGTCTGTCTTGTAACCGGTCCACTTCACTTGAGAAACACCAAACCCTATTTAGGGGGCAATGTTCTATTAGTGCTATTCAGTATCGCGGGCTGATGACTGTAGCTCAAGTCTTACTGATTTTGTCTTCACACTTTCTAACGATGATTGAAAACCTCTGGTCATACTGGTGGATTTGTCTCTCTGCTTAAAACGCATTCTTAGTCCTTAGTCCTGCTGTTAGTTCATGCCCACTCTCCCACCGCTGGGGTACCTGGTGCTACTTGAGATCTTGGGTTTTCTATAGTACAACCCTGCTTTTTAGTTTCGCTGCTGCTTGCTTAGCATTCAGCTTTTCTGATAGTGCCATTGTTCTTCAATTTTTGAAATGTTCATACTGTTGTTTGTTCTTATGTGAACTTAAAAAATTATTTCTCTTTACTGAGGGGTCTCTGAGGGAAACTGAGGTGGAAATCTGTGGATTCAGCGTGCCATCTGTTTCCAACTTTTTTAGGACATTTTTATTACCGAACTAATATAATGAGTTTAGCGGACATTTTGAGAATAAACAGGCACACCTAACCCAATCACTCAATTACAATTTTCTGTATTTCCTTGGTTTTGCACCTGTGCGCACTTACGTTGATTTAATATTTGACATAGTTCAACCATAGTGCAAATGCAATTTGTCTTCTTTCTAGATTTCTAGATAAATATTTCTTTCCCTGTTGCTTGCAGTATTTCTGAGCACCCTTTCTAAAAGTTACTGAATGTTCTAGTGCATTCACATTTCATGGTTGACTCAAAGTTCCCCAGTGAGTTGTTTGGTTTTACATGAAAATTGAACTCATATTTTTGCAGGATTTTTAATGTATAAACATTTTAAAGACTCTGAGATATTCAAGAAGTTGGGAGCCGGGCATGGTGGCGCATGACTGTAAGTGGCAGCCTAGGAAGCCGCAGCGGGCACTAGTGATC
>PVHY01033040.1:0-11424 GCA_004024945.1 Uropsilus gracilis
CCTCCCCTTCTCTACCTCTTCCCTCTCTCTTCCCTCTTCCCCCTCCTCCCTTCCCTCCCCTCCCTCCTCCCCTTCCTCCCCCTCCTCCTCTCCCACTGCTGGGGCCCTGAATGCATTTTCACTTTGAATTTCAAATGGCCCAAGCAGTGTTTTCATCTACAGTAGGAACTGATGAGTTAATTTCTCAGGAAATCCACCCAGCTCACAGGGGCGGTTCTCCTTCCCTGCCCCCAACACCAACATCACAAAGAATAGCACAGTAGCCCCTCCATCTACACCGGGCACATGTTTACTTAATCACATTGGAATTCTGTTTGAACTCGACCCCAGGGGATAGAGATTACAGAACTGGCTGGGAGCCAAAATAACCCACTGAAAATGAGTTCAGTGTCAGAAGAGGACTTTGGGTAAGGATGCAGCAGGGGCTGTTTATGACAAGCACAGGTCGACGTGGCCTCTACACCACTGGATCCTGGCAACAGGCTGGCCCAGCACTGACCAGCCCCCTCACCTTGGCCCGGGGGCTGCAGAAGGGCCAGGAGGATACAGTGTCTTAGAAATGCACGTGTGCCTGCTCTACTTTGAGTCTCCGAGTAGCATCTGACTCAGTATCTGGCCTGGGGGGCGGGGCCCTGGGTGAGGGAGGGTGGGTGGCGTGTCCACTCTGCTCAGGGCAGGTGCAGAGCTGGGAGCGGAAGAGGAAGTGGTCAGGCTGGGCAGGTCCCAGAATGAGGAGGGGAGTGGTAGAGGGCAGGTGGGGGGGATGGGGGGGCAGGTCCAAGCCCACCACCGCAGCAGGGCCCCGCGGGCAGCTCCTTTCTTGGGACAGTGGAGGCTATGGCTTGCGGACACCGTGCACAAGGAGCAGTGGGCGCCGCCCACCCTGACCCGATGCCAGCTTCTACGCAGCCTTTGAGCTGAGAAACGGCTCTGGGTATTTTTGGACAGTTGGAAAAAAACAAGAGAAGAGGAACATGTAGTGACACGTAAGGCGTGAAATCAAATGCTAGCGACTGGAAACGCAGTTCTAGCAAAGCGTTGCCACACTCGGGCACTCGCACGATGTCCCGGGCTGCCTGGACGCTGCTGGGCAGAGCTGGGCAGCTGCTCAGGGGTTTGGCCGCAGCACCCAGGACGGCCAGTACCTGTGCCGTGGGGATCAGTTCACCTGGATGCAGAGGTTTGGGCAGCTCGGGTTCCGGGTGAAATCAAGGTCAAGTGCAGCGAGTCATGAAATGAGGTTCCACCTGTTCTTCTTCACAGCGCCTGATGGATTGGTGCTGGGGACACTGTGCAGGCAGGCAGGGCAGGAGGGCAGGGGGGCTGGCTGGGGGGCAGGGGGGCTGGAAGGAGGCAGGGGGGCTGGCAGGCAAGCAGGCAGCCACACTTCCGAGCCCCCATGAGTCTTTTTATTTATTTTTATTAGTCATTTTGTTTACATATTTATGTGTATATTGCACATGATGCCATATACTCTCTATATATGTAAATATATATGTATAAACATCATTGCATGCTCCTGGGGTTCTCCCTCCACCCTATTACCCATGAACCTTCATCTTGTTCTTCCTGTGCTCCTCCCTTCCCTAGTCTTTATGCATTTTCTCTGGTCTCTGCTGTTCCCCTCCCTCCCTCCCTCTCCCCTCTTCCTCCCTCCCTCTCTCTTTCCTTTTTTTTCAGACTAGGTCTCCCTATTTTTGCCCACAGAACCGCAGGCTCACATTGCCTGGGGCACCATGGACTCAAGTGATTCCCAGCCTTAGCTTCCCAGGTAGCTGGGATGACAAGCACACACCACCACGCCCTGCTATATATTTTTGGAACTAGGTCTCGCTATGTGCCCACGGTGGGACTCAAACCGCGATCCCTGGCCCCAACTGCACCTTCCAAGGCTGCTGCTTACAGGCATACGCCACCATGTCTGGCCCCTCTCTTTTGTGTCGTGCTGCTGGTGGTAGTGGTTGTGGTAGTGCCACTGCTACCACCCTGGCCACTGCTCTAAGCCCTGCTTCTAGGCTCAGGTGCGCCCACCTACTCCTGCACATGGCCATGGTCTGTGCCCACGTGTCCACCACTACAGGTAGCATGCCCTGTGCCCACGTTCCCATGTTCCCACGCACCTTTTGCATCAATACATCCAGGTTGCAGGTGGCAGCTGCAGGTGGTGTAAAATTAAGTCATTTATTTTTTTTAATTTTAATTTTGCATATTTTACAACATGTGATTGTATAACTGCTAATCCCCATGGGAATACCCTAAGTCATTTAATTTAAATTAAGTAGGGGTCAGTTTCCAAATCTGTGCAATGGCGACATGAACATTACATGTCTCAGAAAGAAACTGCCCCCTAAGAACCTGCGATGGCTCCTGTGTACATTTCAAGGGGCTCACAAGGTGGGGAGGGGGAGAAACTGGGCTGGGAAGTGTTTTCATACCTGCTACAGGTCGGAGGCATTTGCTGAGCATTCGAAGCAGGGTGCACTCTGTCCTTCCAGCCACTTGGGTCTCCCCCACTTCTCAGCGCCATCTCTTCAACATGGAGCGTCCACTGGGCTCATCTTGGGGTTCCCTTTCCTGCCCCACATCTGGAGAGCTCGCGAAGACAGCAGGCCAGGTGGTCCTGGTTTTCCCTCATTTATTTCCCGAGTCTCAGGCTCGCTGTCCGTGTTCAGTGTCGCTCCTTCTTGCTCGAACATGCAGGTGTCAGTCACTGCCTGGATCCTGGCTGCTCTCCAAGGGCACAATAGTCACCGAGATGCTGTCCACCGTAGGACCTTCAGTGCTCAGCGAAGCGGTCGTTTTCAGGCCCAGTGGAGGCAGCCGAGGCTCACATGAAGTGCAGGTTTGCCTGACTCCGCCCTCTCGTACCCCGTCCTCGGAGGCACCCCCTCCTCGTGCACTGCTGGGCCGGGGGCGTCTGGGATGCCTCCTCTGCAGATGGAGCCCCCACGCCCCAGGAGCACAGTGTAAGTGGGGTTCCGGCCTGCTGCTTAGCTGCACGGTGGACCAGAACCACCGGCACCACCAGGACCGTGCGGAGGGCAGGGGCGTGGCCCACCCCACCCTGCGGGTCCAGCCCTGTGTGCACCAGGCGCTCAGTGACGTTCGCGCACCTTGCGGTTTGGGGCCCCCGAGCTAGACAGGGGCTCCTGTGTCTTGAGCTGGGCTTCCTGGAAGCACCCAGTTGAGGCGAATTGAAGGAGGCACAGCTGGAGACTGGCCCCGGGCAGGGCGAGCCTGAAGGCCCGGCCTCTTCTCCAGTGGCAGGTCATGCTCCTGGGACAGCCCGCGTGGCCAAGGCACCCAGGACCCGCTAGGCTCTGCCCCTGCCCTGGGAGTCTGTCTAGACCGCAGTCCTGGAAGCTGTGACTCACCCTGTCACATCCCCCTGCCAGGTGCCGGGTGGCGGGAGCCAGCGGGCTGAGCTCCACAGGAGCCAGAAGGGCCTCTGGGCGCGGGGAAGGCCTGCATCGGTGCCTGCCCTGCTGCACTGGCCCGACTGCGCGCCTCTCCCCAGCCCCGAGCGCGGCCGGCGGTAGAGCAGCTGCCTGGGTCCCCTTCGCACTGACCCGCTGAGGCTCCGTCTCTGCATTTCACGGAGAAAAACCCTCCAGATTCCTTGTCGGGCGGGTAGAGACCTCCGGGCCGACGGTCATGCTGGGCTAAGACCACAGGGGAAGGGAAGGGACGCCTGGTAAAGGGGCCATTTGCTTCTCTTTTCGTTCCTCGGAGGCCCAATGACCCCCAGGAGGTGACCCCTTAAGGCCCAAAGAGAGCACAGGGCTCCAGATAAAGAGGGGTTCCCCCCTAAGTTGTGACCCCCCCTCCACCCCCCACAGGGAGGATCCCAGACCCCTCGGACAACTACCCGCACCTGCGTAGTGTTTGTGTCTCATGCTGCAGCCACGTGCCCGGGACACGGGCCAGCACACGTGACATCAGCGCGCCCTGCTCGGGGCGGCTCTGGAGCTGCTTCCGCACGAGCCGTGAGCCTCCAGCGACTCAGAAGCTTTGAGCCTTGAATTCCTCATCCTGCCAAAGGGTGATCGTGTAGATAAGACCTACCCGAAAGGGATCAGTGAATGAATGTGTGGACCTAGGTGTGGCGGTCAGTGTCGTGTCAACGACGGGGGTTTTCACTCAGTGCCCGGATATTTGGCTAAGCATTATTTTGGGGTGCATCTAGGAGGGTGCTTCCAGGTAAGAGTCACGTTTGAACTATTGGACCTGTAATGGGGGCTGATGAGCGCCCAGCTGGGAAGTGGCATCAATAAGGATGATACTATACACCTCGAGGGCACGCGAGGAACAAGCATGGTGGGTGGAACCTGGCAGCAGAGGATAAAAGCTGCCGGAAGCGGCATGGAGGGGCACACAGGTCCTGAGAGCTTGAGAGCGATGATGGCCTGGGATGGGCCGTGGAAGGTCAGCACCCTGGGATTCGGCCACCCTGGGGAAGGGGGAAAGTCGTGCAAAATGCAAGTTTGGGCCTGTGGTTTGAAAACTGGAATTTGGGTCTCTGAAAAAGAGAGCTCTGGAAACCTTGGCTGCTGGAAAACGTGCAGTCTGCGTTGCTGGAAAACTCAGACCCTCTGAAGATGCCTCCGAAGATGAGAAGGTAGCTTGTTGGGAACTTGGAATCCGTGCGCCTCCCAGAGAAGAGGCCTTGAACTTGCTGGAAACTGGACTGTGTGGAAAGCCTGCTTCAGGTCTGTGGTGAGATGAGGTCCTCTGAGACACGTGCTTCTTTGTGAGACGCTTGCTCGGGGCTGCGGCGGGGAGACGGCGCCATCTTGGAAGTGTTCCGGGGCTTTGAAACTGGACAGTGACTGAGGTAAGATCACTGGGCATTTGTGGCCTCAGTGACACTGATGGTCCCTCCTTGTTTGTAGCTACACCTCGCTTGTTTTGTGCGCTCAGGCGGAAGCAGCTGGAGAGTGGGGGTCGAACTATTGGTCTCTCCATGCAAATGTTGTGGCCTCTTACAATCCAACTCCAGGCCTAGAAAGCAGATGCCCTTCCTTAAGTGGGTGGGCTCACCCAACCCCTTGAGGGCCTGAATAGAAAAGGCAGAAAGGAGAGTTTTCTTTCTCTGCTCCACTGTAGAGCTGAGGCGGGGTCTTCTGCAGCCCTCGGGCTGGGATTTCCACCATCCAGGAGTCCCTGTTCTCAGACCGAATGGCACCACCCTCTTGCCTCGGTGTAGCTGGCAAATCCTAGGACAGCTCATCCTGCACAATCACGAGAGAGAGATTGCCTTCATATATCTGATATGGAAAAAGGCTATCTATATAGATCCTACTGAGTGTGTCTCTGGAAAATCCTCTCTGATATACAGCCAGTCTACGGCAAGTACCCAAAGAACGGACATGTTTATAATTGCAGAATTAGCAGAAGTCAGACCATACCTTTGACGAACAACTAGACACCTTTCCCACTGTTCTGCTCTGTTTTTATTAATTCAGTGGATTCATTCTAACCCACAATCATTTTAATTAATTAATTACCAACCAATAATATTAATTAATCAATGGCATTAACTAATTGATTAATTAATGATCCATTGCTTCCACATCACCTGGATGACCTATTAAAAACACAGGTGTCCCACCTGTGTGCCCAGGGTAGATTTGGAGACTCTGCATCTCAAGTTTCCTTCCTAGTGATGGAGTTCTGCCTTAGTCCGACTTTCTCTCTCCCCAGAAATGAAAAGCAAGCCATCTAGTTGCCCCCTGGAGTCACAGGGGGAGCTCTTTAAACTGCGTGGCTGCCTCCTTGCCCAGGCCAGTTGGGTTAGGACCTTTGCAGCGTGTGGCTCAAGTAGGGCTTCAGAATCCCCAGGCGATTCGAACGTGCATCTGTGGTGAGAACCAACCTGAATTCTGAGTCAAAATTCCATCTCGGGGAGATGCATGACCCTGCCTTTGCCCTTTGGACTTTCAGGGCACCAGGCCTTGAACATACTTCCTCTGACCTCTTACTAAAGGCAAACCAGCTTTCTGGTGAAGGTCTGTTTTTTCTTTTTCTTTTTGAGATTAGGTTTCACTATTTTTCCCCGGGGAACCGCAGGCTCACGTTGCCCGGGGTACCACAGACTCAAGCGATCCCCAGCCTCAGCTTCCCAGGATCTGTGATTACAGGTGCACGCCACCACACCAGCTATTTTTTGGGGATGAGGGCTCGGTATGTTGTCCAGGCGGGTCTCGAACCCGCAGACTCAAGCAATTCCCAGTCCCAGTCGTGTACCATACATAGGCTTGCACTTAAAGGCACGCGCCACCATGCCGGGCAATAAAGGTCAGTTTCAGCAGGCACCTCCTCCACAAGTCTGGCGGCCTCGCTCCTCTCCACAGGAATTAATGACTTCCCTGTACGAATCACCCACTGGGTCTCCTCTCAGTATGTATTTCATTCTTTCCCTGGAGAGCAGTTCAAACAGCTGTGAGCTACCTGAGAGCAGGGGTGGGTCTTGTTTCAACTTTACAATTTCCCTGAAGAGCCCAGCTCAGCACAGCCTCATCATGAGGTTTTGGAAAAAAAATAAAATCCAGCAGATGGGTGATCCTGCCCAATCTCCGGCCATATAGGTGCACCGAAACCAAGCAGACAATTGGGATACACAGCTAAAAATCCAGGCTGCCATATCATCCAATTAAATAGGAAGCCATGGATCATTTGTCTGGAGTTCTGTTTCGAATCCCTGCATTTATTGTCAGCGTGCACGTCACTGTTAACCCAGCTCTGCATCTTATTACAGTAACTGAAGCCACTTAGAAATAACTCCTCCATGATATTTAGCAAATTATTTTTAATCTGATGGGTAAACTCACATTAGTGCAGCTGTTCATGTCAAAGAGAAGGAACAGCGTGAGGGGTGTTTTGGTGCCTGCTGGGCTCACTCGTTTCATAAAAGAAGCTTGTTGTCTTGCATTCTGTCTCCGGTCGTGCTATTTCTGCTGGGCTAAGCTGTCACTGACTTGTCGCTGGTGGCAATAATCAAACTTGAAGAATGGGGAGCTATCCTCCTTCCACTAGAAGGCCCTGACTACACCAGTTTTCCAAGATGGAGGAGGAATCTTCATCCCAATCTTGTTTTCTCAAGCCTTGCACTGAGCAGGCTTCCCCTGCATCACCCTCGCTATTGTGGTTTCTTCTGCAGAAGCGTCCATCTCCATGCACTGGCCAGCTTGGCTCCCCTGCTGTGAGAGTTTCATCTTCCAGCAGAGCTGCTCCTAAGTTCCTTAGAGACAGGCTTTCCCCAGGCACTAGCATGCTTGTCTCATCACCATCCAGGCCTCGGCTGAAATGTCACTTCCTCAGAGAAGCCCTCCTGGACTGCCTGTCCAGAATGGTACCCATTCTGCCTTTAGTTCCGTCCACCATCAGCTGTGTGAGGGAGCCATGTTGGACATGGGCTCAGCTGAGCCTAAGATGGCTGCAGCCCTACCTGGTCTCTCTTCTGAGAAACCAGAAGAGTCACCCAGCTGAGTCTAGTCAACTCTCCACCAGGAGAGTGGCTGCGGCTGTTGTGGTGAAGTACAACACTAATTTTATCCTTTCATCCACCCTGTGAGAAGAAACACTCTTTTCTTTTTTGAGACCAGGTCTCGCTATGTTGCCCGGGGTAGTCCTGATCCTGTGGACGCAAGCAATCCCCAGCCTCAGCCTCCCAGGTAGCTGGGATTACAGGTGTCTACCACTGCACCCAGTTGTTTTTTTTCAAGACCAGGTCTCGCTATGTTGCCTGGGGTATCCTTGAACCTGCAAACTCAAGTGATCCCTGGCCCCTTGCCTCCCAGCACTTGGACTATAGATGTGCGCCACCATGCATGGCAGAAACACTAATTTCTTTGGAAAAGAGAAAACTGAATATTTGATCCACAAAACTTTGCTCTCCTGACTTTATCCAGTGTGAACTGAGATTCCGAGGGACAGAAAGTCTGGGGAACTCCAGTGGCCATGGGGCTGGGAAGGCCCAAAGGGCCTCAGACTTGAGCTCCCATGCCTGGCGCTGCTCTGCCATGTGGCCTTGTTCAGCTGGGCCGCCATGTTCCTTCTCAGCTGACCCTTTCCCCAGAGGCACCTCCCCCCTCTGCGCCCCCCTACCCCAGCACAGGGGCTAACGTTTGTAAGCGGTGCTAAGAACAGCGCTGGGCAAAAATAAACTCCAGATGGAGCAAAGTGCTAAACAAACAAAAACGAGAATAGAATATTTGCAGAAAATATCGGAGAATATTTTTATAATCTTGGGGCGTGTAAGCCTTCCTCCCCGAGGCGCCAAGGCAGATGCTGCCGTGGAGAAGCCAGACATCCTTGTCGGTGGACTAAATGGAAGCAAAACAATCTCAGAGGCAGGGGGAGAGCGAAGCGCAGCCCCAGACCAGAGTAAATGGTTTCTTCATGTCTGACTAAGAATTAATATTCAAATCATTCTATGAGGAAAAGTCAAAGGAACCGATGGGAACAACAGACAAAGGATATGGTATAGACAAAGACCAGTGGACCAAATGTACTTGACCATTTCCTTCTGGGTCAGGGAAAGGCTGATGGAACAAAGATAATTTGTTAAAAACTCAGATGATTTTTTTTTTTTTTGAGACTAGCTCTCACTATGTTGGCCGGGGTAGACACCCCCCCCCCCCAGGTCAAGCAATCCCAAGCCTCATCCTCCCAGGTAGCTGGAATTACAGATGCCCACCACATACCCAACTACTTTTTTGAGATCAGGTCTTACTATGTTGCCTGGGGTAGTCTCGAACCCGTGAACTCAAGTGATCCCTGGCCTCTTGCCTCCCAGCACTGGACTATAGGCATGTGCCACCACGCCTAGCTTTAACTTGGATGATTTTTAAAAAATGTGATGATAGCTCTTGATGTTGTGGATGTAGTAGAAAATGTGTTCTCAGACCTGGCTGGTGTGTGTCATTGTGTCATTGCACACTTGTGTTTTGTCCCTGTAGTGCTCTGTACCTCTCAGGTTGTGACTCTTTCCCCCTAGCTTTCCAGAACCCTGCTGTTCATACAGCAGCCGCCTCCCACAGCCACACACCCCTGCTAGTGAGTACTTGGGGAGTGGCTGGTGTTAGCTGGGGTGTGCTGTACGTGCAAAATAAACACTGGATCTTGATGACTTCATATAGAAGATTGATATGATCTTTTATATCATCACATTAGTATACTTTTAATATTGGCAACAGGTTGAAAGTATATTTGGAGGTATTAAATAAAAATCACTTATTAAAATTAATATTGCTCGTTTCCTTTTGCTTTTTTAATGTGGCTACTAAAAAATGTAAAGAGACACATGTGGACACTGCTATTTTACATTATGACTGTGGGAACATTTTTGGGGGTGCTGTGCAGAGATGTGGTTTGGCTCAGCTTTGGGTTAATTCTCTATCTTTAGTTAAAGGGGTCCTGTGCAAGAAAGTTTCTCTCTCCCTAGTCTGGAATGAGTGGGTTTAGATCAGGTCAGAGAAACAGAGTGTGATGAGCAGGTTCCTGTCCCTCTTGGCCTCAGTTTCCCTCTTGTATATCATACCCAAGACCTCTGAGAGGAGGCTGGGTGACCCAGCCCCATCACCTACAGATACAGATCCTGCAGCAGCCATTCCTGCTTGACTAAGAGACAGAGGGACAGACTTCTGGGACTTGGAAGGAGGTTGTCCCACTAGTCAGTGGCCTCTGAGTGAGAACTTTCCTCTCCTACCCCTACCTCCTACCAACTCTCTCACATGTAACTATCCCCTCAGTTCTTGCTGTAATATATAACTCCATGTCCCCCACCTCCTCTGTCTTACACACGCACACGCACACACACACACACACACACACACACACACATACTCACACACATACTCCAAGGAAAGATATCTCTTTCATCTGGAACAAGGTCCACAGGTAAGATCTCAGTCAGGTGAGATCTCAGTCAGGTGAGACCTCAGTCAGGTGAGACCTCAGTCAGGAGAGATCTCAGTCAGGAGAGATCTAGTCAGGTGAGATCTCAGTCAGGAGAGATCTAGTCAGGAGAGATCTCAGGAGAGACCTCAGTCTCAGGAGAGATCTCAGTCAGGAGAGATCTCAGTCAGGAGAGACCTCAGTCAGGAGAGATCTCAGTCAGGAGAGACCTCAGTCAGGTGAGACCTCAGTCAGGAGAGATCTCAGTCAGGAGAGATCTAGTCAGGTGAGATCTCAGTCAGGAGAGATCTAGTCAGGAGAGATCTCAGGAGAGACCTCAGTCTCAGGAGAGATCTCAGTCAGGTGACCTCAGTCAGGTGAGACCTCAGTCAGGAGAGATCTCAGTCAGGAGAGACCTCAGTCAGGAGAGATCTCAGTCAGGAGAGATCTAGTCAGGTGAGATCTCAGTCAGGAGAGATCCAGTCAGGAGAGACCTCAGTCAGGAGAGATCTAGTCAGGAGATATCTCAGTCAGGAGAGATCTGTCAGGTGAGCACATGGAGGCTACCAGAATCCCAGAATCCAGTTCCTCAGGCTTGGGGCAGCACAGGCCCCTTTGTTATTCATCCTTTCAGGCCCTCAAGCTCCCAAATCAAATATGGAGGTAAATTTAAAAAACTATTTTCATGACAGTAGTTCTCCCATTTAATCCCCCAGAGCTAACAATATGGAGTCATTTTCCTTAGCAAATGACCTCCTTTAACTTCATTAGTTCATAATTAATTTGCAAGCATGTAACCAAGATAATTAACACTCGTGATTGAAGACAGGCAGAAGAAGAAATTTCTTTTTCATGGCTGAGGCATGAAAACCCAGCCGACTCCCAATTTTCCTTACAATTTAATTCAGTGAAGGTGGTGGTGATTTATGGTTTTTGCGTAAAAAACTAAAATGGAGACGAAATGGATTGGCTTTGCTACAGAACACTTGATGACCAAACTCACTTTTGGGGATAGCTGTTGCTTTCTTTTCCTTGGATACGAAGACATGAAGCCAGATAATCAGGTGGAACTGTGTATGTTTAATGGAGATTTCAAACCCTGAAGAGACCTTGGCCTGTTGGGGATGAGGGTGGAGGGTAGTCTGGGAGAGTGGAGAAAGGTACCCAGAAGCTAATACTGACAGACATGACGGCATCCTGACAGAGTGTGTTGGGGGGGCTGGAGGCAATGACCCCCGTGTAGTACAAGATCCCATATGACAACTACAGGAGTCTTTAGGTAGCCTGGGAGACTGGTTTCAGGACCCCCACCCCTCTCTTGGTTTCCCTTCTACTGGGGTCTCCCACATCCCAAGGCGCTGCATCCTGGGATTAAACCACCTGTGAATGTCGGTTCACTCCCTGGACCGGAGACCAGGAGAGAGAAAAAGCTGGTAGGACTGGAGCAGCCTAGTCCAAACCCATATTGTTCAGAGGTCAACTGTAGTTTGCAAATCCTTTCCCATTTGCATCCCCACCCCCCCACTC
>PVHY01033041.1:0-11426 GCA_004024945.1 Uropsilus gracilis
TGGCCTGAAACCCTAAATCAGCAGGAATTTAAATGAAAAAAGAGTTAATAACAAGTGGGAGAAATCATGACTTAAGATCTGTGGGTGATATGACTTACATATTTTCTATCCCATGAGGTGAAATACAGAGAGAGATTATATCTATAAACAAAAACGTAGAGGGAAGTTCCATAAAGATCTATGCTGCACCATTTGGAGTCAGATTGAATTCAGAGGTTTCTCTGAAAACACTGCCTGTTGTCCTGAAAGGCCTAAATCAGGAGGAATTTGATTGAAAAAAGAGTTAATAACAATGGGAGAAATCATGACTTTAGATCTGTGGGTGGTATGGACTTTTATCCTTTTCTACCCCTTGGAGTGTAAAACATAGAGATTTATCCTCTATGATCATCAAAGTAAAGAGAAGTCGCAGGAAGCTATATACTGTACCCTTTGGATACTAATTGAATTCAGAAGGATTCTACATGAAAACACTTCCATTTGGCCTGAAAAGCCTAAATCAGCAGGAATTTGAATGAAAAAAGGTTTAATAACAAGTGTGAGAAATCATGACTTAATGTGTGGGTGATATAGACTTATCCTTTTCTTTACCATGAATTGTAAAACATAGAGAGATTTCATCTATGATCATCAAAGTAAAGAGAAATCACAGAAAGATATATAATTCAAATTTAGGAGTATGATGAATTCAGGAGTTTTCTGCCTGAAAACACTGCCTTATGACATGAAGGCATAAATCAGCAGGAATTTTAAATGAAAAAAGAGTTAATAATAAGTGGGATAAATAATGACTTAAGAGCTGTGGGTGATAAGGACATATATCCTTTTCTACCCCATGAAGTATAAAACAGGGAGATTTCATCTATAAACATCAACATACAGGGAAGTTCCATAAAGATATATACTGCACCCTTTGGAGTTTGATTGAATTCAGCAGGATTCTCTCTGAAAGCACTGCCTGTCCACCTGAAGGGCCTAAATCAGCAGGAATTTGAATGAAAAAAGGGTTAGTAACAAGAGGGAGAAATCATGACTTAAGAACTGTGGGTGATATGGAGTTATATCATTTTCTACCCCACGAAGAGTAACGTAAATTTCATCTATGATCATCAAAGTACAGAGAAGTCACATAAGATATATACTGCACCTTTTGTAGTCTGATTGAATTGAGGAGGTTTCTCACTGAAAAGAGTGCGTATTGGCCTGAAAGTGCGAAATTAGCAGGAATTTAAATGAAAAAAGAGTTAATAACAAGTGGGAGAAATCATGCCTTAAGATCTATGGTGATATGTAAATATATCCTTTTCTACTCCATGAAGGGTAAAACATAGAGAGATTTCATCTAAAATCATCAAAACACGGAGAAGTCACAGAAAGATATACACTGAATACTATGGATTCTGATTGAATTCAAGAGGTTTCTCGCAGAAAACACTGCCGGTTGGCCTGAAAAGCATAAATCAGCAGGAATTTCAGTCAACAAAGGGTTAATAACAGGTGGGACAAATCATGACTAAGATCTGTGGGTGATATGGTTTGTATCCTTTTCTACCGAATGAAGTGTAAAACATAGAGATTTCATATATGATCATCATAGTACAGAGAAGGCACTGAATGATATATAATGCAATCTTAGGAGTCTGAAGAAAACAGGAGTTTTCTGCCTAAAAACACTGCCTTATGGCCTGGAAGGGATAAATCAGCAGTAATTTGAATGAAAAAAAGTGTTAATAACAAGTGGGAGAAATCATGATTTAAGATCGGTGGGTGATATGGACGTATATCCTTTTCTACACCATGAAGTGTAAAACAGAGAGAGATTTCAACTATAAACATCAACATACAGAGAAGTTCCCTAAAGATATATACTGCACCCTTTGGAGTGTGATTGATTTCAGGAGGTTTCTCTCTGAAACATTGCCTGTTGCCCTGAAAGTCCTAAATCGGCAGGAATTTGAATGAAAAAAGGGTTAATACAGGTGGGAGACTACATGACTTAAGATGTGTTTGTGATATGGACTTATATCCTTTCATACCCCATGAAATGTAAAACATAGTTATCATCTATGATCAACAAAGTACAGAAAAGTCACGGTAAGAGATATACTGCATCCTCTGGAGTCTCATTGAATTCAGGAGGTTTCTCACTGAAGACACTGCCCCTTGGCCTGAAAGGCCTAGTCAGCAGGAATTTGAAAGAAAAAAGGAAGAGCTAGACCAAATGGACTTAATAGATATATACAGGACACTAAATGCCCAAGGAAAAGAGTACACTTTTTTTTCAAATGCACATGGCTCTTTCTCTAAAATAGATCATATACTAGGCCAAAAGACGAAGCTGAACAAGTACAAAAAGATTAAAATAATACCAACATTTTTCTCTGATCATAAAGGCATCAAATTAGAAATCAACAATGACAAGAAAATGAGGAGAGTAAACACTACATGGAGACTGAACAACAGGCTTCTGGAATATCACTGGGTAAAAGAGGAAATCAAAGAAGAAATTAACCTCCATGGAAGCAAACGACAATGACGACACAACGTTCCAAAATGTGTGGGACGCAGCAAAAGCAGTACTACGAGGAAAGTTCATAGCAATACAGGCCCAAACAACAAGAATTGAAACAGCCCAGAGAAATACTCTAATCTTCCAACTTAAGGACTTAGAAAAAGAGCAACAAAAAAACCCAAAACCCAGCAGAAGACAAGAAATAATAAAAATAAAAGCGGAGATTAATGAAATAGAAACCAAAAAAGACCATCGAGAAGATAAACAAAACCAAAAGCTGGTTCTTTGAAAAAATAAATAAAATTGCCAACCCCCTGGCAAGGCTTACCAAGAAGAGAGAAAACTCAAATAAACAGGATCATAAACGAAAACAAGGATATTACAACAGACCCAGCAGAAATCCAAAAGATAATTAGAGACTACTACGAACATCTATATGCAAGCAAATACAGCAACCTGGAAGAGATGGACAAATTCCTGGAACAATACAATCATCCAAAATTGAACAAAGAAGAAATAGAAAACTTAAACAGGTCAATCACAAGCAGTGAAATTGAGGCAGTCATCAAAACTCTCCCTAAAAACAAGAGCCCAGGTCCTGATGGATTTACAAATGAGTTCTACCAAACATTGAAAGAGGAACTAACATCGGTACTATTAAAACTCTTTCAAAAAATTGAGAAAGAAGGAAAGCTACCAAATACCTTCTATGAAGCAAACATTACACTAATTCCAAAACGAAATAAAGATAGTGCAAAGAAAGAAAACTACAGACCAATCTCCCTAATGAACACAGATGCAAAAATTCTAACCAAAATCCTGGCAAACCGAATCCAACATTGCATAAAAAGGATCATCCATCATGACCAAGTGGGATTCATCCCAGGGGCACAGGGATGGTTCAACATTCGAAAATCAATCAACATAATCCACCATATCAACAAAGAGAAGAACAAAAACCATATGATCATATCAATAGATGCGGAAAAAGCATTTGATAAAGTTCAGCATCCTTTCATGATGAAAGCCCTGGAACAAATTGGTATAAAAGAAACATACCTAAACATAATAAAAGCTATATATGACAGACCCAAAGCAAATATCATCCTCAATGGGGAAAAACTGAAACCATTCCAATTAAAGTCCGGAACCAGGCAAGGATGCCCACTCTCTCCACTCCTTTTCAACATAGTTCTGGAAGTCCTAGCTAAGGCAATAAGACAAGAGAAAGACATAAAAGGAATCCGAATAGGGAACAAAGAAATAAAGTTATCATTATACGCGGATGATATGATTCTCATTGTAGAGAACCCAGAAAAATCAACAGAAAAACTGATTGAAATAATAAACCGATTTGGTAAGGTAGCTGGATACAAAATCAACACGCAAAAATCAACAGAATTCATATGTGCAAAGAATCAATCAGAAGAAGAAGAAATAAGAAAAAATACCCCATTTACCATTGCATCAAAGAAAATCAAATACCTGGGAATTAACCTAACAAAAGACGTAAAAGACCTATGCAAAGAAAACTATAAAACATTCTTAAAAGAAATAGAAGATGGGTAAAAAAATGGAAAGACATTCCCTGTACATGGATCGGAAAAATCAACATTATCAAAATGGCTATACTACCAAAACCATCTACAGATTCAATGCAATTCCAATAAAGAATCCAATGATATATTTTAAAGAGATAGAACAAAAATTACTGAAATTCATATGGAACAACAAAAGACCCCGAATAGCCAAAACCCTATTGACAAACAGAAGAGAGAACGGAGGTATTACTATTCCAGACTTCAAACTGTACTACAAAGCTCTAATACTTAAAACAGCATGGTACTGGTACAAAAACAGAGAAACAGACCAATGGATCAGAATTGAATATCCAGAAATAAAACCACACATATACAGTCAATTAACCTTTGACAAAGGGTCAAAAAACATACCCTGGAACAAGGATAGCCTCTTCAGTAAATGGTGCTGGGAAAACTGGATCAAAACTTGTAAGAAAATGGACCAGGATAACACCCTCACACCCTGTACAAAAATTAACTCAAAATGGATGAAGGACTTGGAAGTGAGACCTGCAACCATAAAATACATAGAAGAAAACCTGGGCAAAACCCTTCATGAATTTCACCTCAGAAATCCATTTGGGGAAACAACTATGGCCGGCAAAAAAAAGAAGAAAAGCATAAACAGCTGGGACTATATAAAACTAAGAAGTTTCTGTTCAGCAAAAGAGACAATAAACAAAACAAAAAGAAACCCAACCAACTGGGAGAAAATTTTTGCCCTGCAGACAAGTGACAAGGGTCTGATAACAAAGATCCACAGAGAGCTCCTACAGCTCAACAAAAACAAAGCAAAAAACCCAATCAAAAAATGGGGAGAAGAACTAAAGACACTTCACCAAAGAGGAGATACAGATGGCTAATAGATATATGAAAAAGTGCTCCACTTCACTAATAATCTGGGAAATGCAAATTAAAACCACACTGAGATACCATCTTACACCAGTAAGAATGACCCAAATAAATAAAGCAGACAACAACAAATGTTGGCACGGATGTGGAAAAAAGGAACTCTCTTACACTGCTGGTGGAAGTGCAAACTGGTCCAGCCACTATCGAAGACAGTGTGGAGGACCCTCAAACAATTGAAAGTGGACTTACCATTCGACCCAGCAATCCCACTACTAGGAAACTACCCAGAGGACATGAAGACATTAATTCAAAAGGACACATGTACGCACATGTTCATTGCAGCCCTGTTCACAGTTGCAAAGAACTGGAAACAAAACAAATGCCCCCAAACAGATGATTGGCTAAAAAAAATGTGGTACATATACACGATGGAATACTACGCATCCATCAAGGAGGACAAACACATGTCATTTGCAGCAACCTGGATGGAACTAGAGGGACTCATATTGGCAGAAATAAGTCAAAAAGTAAAAGAGAAGTACAGGATGGTCTCACTTATATGATGGATATAGGGAAAAACAAACAAATAAGAAAAAATGTAAACAACCAATGGGACTGAACCAGAAGCGAGAGAGGAGGAAGGGGAAGAAGGCGGGGGAGGTGAACAACAGGCCAAACAACCAACAACTGAACAACAACTTAACCAACCAACAATTTGCAGAAAAATGGGAGAAGGAATGACTGATGGGGGGATACAGAGAGGTGATATGGAGGGAGGAGGAGGGATCAATTAATGCACAATTGTGACAAATCAATAAAAAAAAAAGTTAAAAAAATGATATATACTGCTCCCATTGCAGTCTGACTGAATTCAGGAGGTTTCTCTGAATATACTGCCTGTTGGCTTGAAAGGCCTAAATCAGCAGGAATTTGAAAGAAAGAAGTGTTAAGAACAACTGGGAGAAATCATGACTTAAGACCTGTGGGTGATATGGACTTATATCCTTTTCTACTCCATGAATTGTAAACCATAGAGAGATTTCATCTGTGATCATCAAAGTAAACAGAGTCACAGAAAGATAAAGACTGCAACCTTTGGTGTGTTGTTGAATTCAGGAAGTTTCTTGCTTTAAACACTGCCAGTTGACGTCAATGGCCTAAATAAGCAGAAATTTAAATGAAAAAAATCGTTAATAACAAGTGGGAGATCATGACTTAAGATTAGTGGTATTATGGACTTATAGCCCTTTCTATCCCATGAAGTGTAAAACAGAGAGAGATTTCATCTATGATCATCAAATTATAGAGAAATCACAGAAAGATATATACTGCACCCTTTGGAGTATAATTGAATTAAGGAAGTTTCTCCCTGAAAACACTTCCATTAGCTTGAAAGGCCTAAATCAGCTGGAATTTGAATGAAAAAAGGGTTAATAACAAGTGGGAGAAATCATGACTTAAGATATTTGGGTGATATGGACTTATATATTTTCTACCCCAAGAAGTGAAAAACAGAGAGAGATTTCATCTATAAACATCAATGTACCGGGAATTCTTTAAATATATATCCTGCACCCTTGGAGTCTGATTGAATTCAAGAGGGTTCTGACTGAAAGCACTGCTTGTTGGCCTGAAAGGCCTAAATCAGCAGATTCTGAATGAAAAACAGGTTAATAACAAGTGGTAGAAATCAAGATTTTAGATCTGTGGGTGATATGGATTTAGAACATTTTCAGCTTCATGAAGTGTAAAACATAGATTTCATCTATGACCTTTCAAGTACAGAGAAGTATCAGAAAGATATATACTGCACTCTTTGTAATCTGACTGAATTCAGGAGGTTTCTCTGAAGACTCTGCCCATTCGCCTAAAAGGCCTAAACCAGCAGGAATTTGAATGTAAAAAGGGTTAATAACAAGTGGGAGAAATCATGACTTAAGACCTGTGGGTGATATGGACTTATATTCTTTTCTACTCCATGAATTGTAAACCATAGAGATTTCATCTATGACCATCAAAGTAAAGAGAAGTCACAGAAAGATATATAATGCAATCTTAGGAGTCTGATTGAATTCAGGAGTTTTCTCCCTGAAAACACTGCCTTATGGCATGAAAGGCCTAAATCAGCAGGATTTTGAATGAAAAAAGGGTTAAGAACAAGTTGGAGAAATCATTACTTAAGATCTATGGGTGCTATGGACTTATATTCTTTTCTACTCCATGAAGTATAAAACATAGAGAGATTTCATCTATAAATATCAATGTACTTAAGGTTCCACAAAGATATATACTGCACCCTTTGGAATGTGATTGAATTCAGAAGGTTTTTTGCTGAAAATACTCCCTTTTGGCCTGTAAGCCCTAAATCAGCGGTAATATGAATGAAAAAAGGGTTAATAACAAGTGGAAGTGGGAGAAATCATGACTTAAGATCTGTGGGTGATATGCTTTTATATCCTTTTCTAACCATGAAGTGTAAATCATAGATTTCATCTATGATCATCAAATTATAGAGAAGTCACAGAGAGATATACTGCACCCTTTGAAATGGGATTGAATTCAGAAGGTTTCTCGCTGAAAACACTGCGTCTTGGCCTGAAACGCCCTAAACAGCAGGAACTGGAATGAAAAAAGTGTTATTAACAAGTGGGAGAAATCATGACTTAAGATCTGGGGTGATATGGACTTATATCCTTTTCTATACCATGGAGTGTAAAACATAGAGAGATATCATCAATGATCATCAAAGTAAAGAGAGGTTATAAAAGATATATACTGCAACGTTTGGAGTCTGACTGAATTCAGTAGGTCTCTCCAAGAAAAAACAGCACCATGACCTGAAAAGCCTAAATCAGCAGGAATTTGAATGAATAAAGGGTTAATAACAAGTGGGAGAAATCAGGAATTAAGATCTTGGGTGATATGGACTTATATCCATTTCTACCCCATGAAGAGAAAAACAGAGAGAGATTTCATCTATTAACATCAAGGTAGAAGAGTTCCATAAAGATTTATACAGTGCCTTTTGGATTCTGATTGAATTCAGGAGATTCCTCGCTGAAAACACTGCATGTTGGCCTGAAAGGCCTAAAACAGCAGGATTTTGAATGAAATAAGGGTTAATAACAAGTGGGAGAAATCATAACTTAAGATCTGTGGGTGATATGGACTTATATCCTTTTCTACCCCATGAAGTGTAAAGCAGAGAGAGATTTCATCTATGATCATCAAATTATAGAGAAGTCACAGAAAGATATATACTGAACCCTTTGGAGTCTAATTGAATTCAGGAGGTTTCTCCCTGAAAACAATTCCAGGTGTCTTGAATGGCCTAAATCAGCAGGAATTTGGATGAAAAAAGGGTTGATAACAAGTGGGAGAAGTCACTTAAGATATGTGGGTGATATGGACTTATATATTTTCTACCCCATGAAGTGAAAAACAGAGAGAGATTCCATCTATAAACATCAATGTACAGGGAACTTCCATAAATATATATACTGCATCCTTGGAGTCTGATTGAATTCAGGAGGGTTCTCACTGAACGCACTACGTGTTTGCCTTGAAAGGCCTAAATCAGCAGACTTTGAATGAAAAAAATGATTAAGAACAAGTGGTATAAATCTTGAATTATGCTCTGTGGGTGATATGGACGTATATCCTTTTCTACCCCATGACGTGGAAAATATAGAGAGATTTAATCTATGATCATCAAAGTACAGACAAGTTACAGAAAGATATATATTGCACCCTTTGGAGTCTGATTGAATTCAGGAGTTTTCATGCTGAAAACACTGCCTTTTGGCCTGAAGGCCTTAATCACCAGGACTTTGAATGAAAAGGGTTAATAACAAATGGGAGAAATCATGATTAAGATCTGTGGGTTATAAGGACATATATGCTTTTCTACCACATGTAGTGTAACACATAGAGAGATTTCATCTATGAACATCAAAGTACAGAGAAGTCACTTAAAAATATATACTGCACCCTTTCGAGTCTGATTGATTTCAGGAGGTTTCTCCCTGAAAACACTGCCTGTTGGCTTGAAAGCCCTATCAGCAAGAATTTGAATATAAAAAGGGTTAATAACAAGTGGGAGAAATCATGACTTAAGATCTGTGGAGGATATGGACTTATATCTTTTTCTACTCCATGAAATGCAAAACCTAGAGAGATTTCATCTATAATCATCAAAATACAGAGAAGTCACAGAAAGATATGCACTGAACCCTTTGGAGAGTAATTGAATTCAGGAGGTTTCTGGCTTTAAACACTGGCTGTTGACCCCAAGTCCTAAATTTGCAGGAATATGAATGAAAAAAAGGGTTAATAACAAGTGGGAAAATTCATGACTTAAGAACTGTATGTGATATGGACTTATATCCTTTTCTACCACATGAAGTGTAAAAAAATAGATTACATCTATGATCACAAAGTAAAGAGAAGTCACAGAAAGATATACACTGCACCCTTTGTAGTCTGATTGAATTCAGGAGGTTTCGCACTGAAGACAGTGCCTGTTGGCCTAAAAGGCCTAAATCAGCTGGAATGTGTATAAAAAAATGGTTAATAACAAGTGGGACAAATCATGACCTAAGCTCTTTCGGTGATATGGATAATATTCTTTTCTGACCTATGAAGTGTAAAACATAGCAGCATTTCATCTATGATCATCTAAGTAGAAAGAAGTCACAGAAATATATATATGGATCCTTTGGAGTCTGACTGAATCTAGAGGTTTCTCCTTGAAAACATTGCCAGTTGGCATGAAACGTTATCATCAGGAATTTGAATAAAATATTATTAATACCAAGTGGGAGACACCATGACTTAAGTTCTGTGTCCGATATGGACTAATATCCTTTTCTACCCCAGAAGTGTAAAACATAGGTTTCATCTATGATCATCAAAGTACAGAGAAGTCACAGAAAGATATATACTGCATGCTTTGGAGTCTGATTGAATTCAGGAGGTTTTTCCCTGAGAACAATGCGTGTTGGCCTGAAAACCCTAAATCAGCAGAAATTTGAATTAAATAAAAGGGTTATAAACAAGTGGGAGAAATTATGACTTAAAATTTGTGGTGATTTGGACTAATATCCTTTTGTTCCTCGTAAAGTGTAAAACAGAGACAGATTTCATATATGTTCATCAAATAAAGTGATTCACAGAAAGATATATACTGCACCCTATAAGTCTGATTGAATTCAGGAGTTTTCTCCTTGAAAACATTGCCAGTTGGCCTGAAAGGCCTTAATCAGCAGGAATTTGAATGAAAAAAGGATTAATATCAAGTGGGAGAAATCATGACTTAAGATCTGTGTTGGATATGGACTTATATCCTTTTCTACCAGATGAAATGTAAACATAGATTTCATCTGTGATCATCAAAGTACAGAGAAGTCACAGAAAGATATATACTGCAACCTTTGGAGTTTGATTGAATTCAGTATGCTTCTCGCTGAAAACACTGCCTTTTGGCCTGAAGACCTAAATCAGGAGAAATTTGAATGAAAAAAATGTTAGTAAAAAGTTCGAGAAATCAGGACTTAAGATCGGTGTGTGATATGGTTTATATCCATCCTTTTCTAGTCCATGAAGTGTAAAACATACAGAGATTTCATCTATGATCATCAAAGAACAGAGAAGTCACAGAAATATATATACTGCACCCTATGGAGACTGATTGAATTCAGGATGTTTCTCACTGAAAATACTGCCTGCTGGCCGGAAAGGCCTAAATCAGCAGGAATTTGAATGAAAAAAGTGTTAATAACAAGAGGGAGAAATCATGACTTAAATGGGAGTGTGATATGGACTTATATCCTTTTCTACCCCATGAAATGTAAGACATAGAGAAGTCATATATCATCATCAAAGGAAAGAGAAGTCACAGATATATGGTTCCTTTGTAGCCTGACTGAATTCAGAGGTTTCTCTCTTAAAACATTGCCTATTGGCCTGAAAGGCCTAAATCAGCAGGAATTTGAATGAACAAAGGGTTAATAACAAGAGGGAGAAATCATGACTTCAATGGGAGGATGATATGGACTTATATCATTTTCTACCCCATGAAATGTAAAACAGAGAGAGATTTCATCTATCATCATCAAAGTAAAGAGAAGTCACAGATATATGGTACCATTTGTAGCCTGATCGAATTCAGAGTTTTTTTGCTTAAAACACTGCCTTTTAGCTTGAAGAGCCTAAATCAGCAGGAATTTGAATGAACAAAGGGTTAATAACAAGTGGGAGAAATCATGACTTAAGATCTGTGGGTGATGTGGATTTATATCCTTTTCTACTCCATGAAGTTTATAAGTTAGAGAGATTTCACCTATGATCATCAAAATACAGAGAAGTCATAGAAAGATATATACTGCACCCTTTGAAGTCTGATTGAATTCAGGAGGTTTCTTGCTGAAAACACTGCCTGTTGGCCTGAAAGGCCTAAATCAGCAGGAATTTGAATGAAAATG
>PVHY01033042.1:0-11427 GCA_004024945.1 Uropsilus gracilis
CCATCTATGTTGCAGCAAATGGCATGAACTTGTGTTTTTTTTTTTTGATCTATGCCTTTTTTAAATACTTTTTTTTTTTAAATTACAGGAGTCATGAATTGTAGAGCAACCAAAATATTATAGTAGCTTATGCACCCAGGGTATTTACAGACAAAAAGAATGTAGGTGAAGGTTATTAACAAAAGAAGAGACTTTCAGGTACAACCATCTCTCAAGGAAGGGGCAGAGGGGTCTTATAAGTGGCTTATTCCTGGTGTTAATTAGGAAATTCCAGGTTGACTGGTTTGGGATTGGAAAATATTTTCAGGCTCTATTGAAATATACTGCACATATTATGAAATAAATGAGTTTTAAGTGTACAGTTCATTCTAGCGAATGTCTCTTTTGATCAATGAATAATATTCTAGTATGTAAATATATCACATCTTTTTGATCCATTTGACTATTTTGGGGCATGTGGGATGTGTCCATATCTTGGCTACCGTAGTTTTACAATAAACATAGAAGTGCAGATTTTCTTTTCAATTAGTGTTTTGTATCCTTTGGGTAAAGTCCCAGGAGTGGAAACATTTGATCACAGGGTAGGTTCATTTTTTAGTGCTCTGAGGAATATCCACACAACTTTCCATAGAGAAGCTGGACTAGTTTACGTTCCCACCAACAATGTAAGAGGGTTCCTTTATTGCTACATTCTCTCCAGCATTTATTGTTTCTGTTCTTTAATGTGGGCCATTTTCAGTGGAATGAAGTGACCACTGAGGTTTTGATATGTTTCCTCACAGGGATATTTTAATTACGCAACTAGTAGCTATAATACATACAATGATTTTATAGCTAATATATAATTGTACCCTAATACTACATTCTTATGCAAATTGCTATACATAAATATCAGTAATGAACTATGCATACATAATTTTAGAATTATCAATTTGGGAGGTGAGAATTCTACCACTGAACCACCAATGCCCCGGAATTATCATTTGGTATTGGATACATCAGCACTACAGTAACCTTGAGTCCCTGAACCTCTGCAACAACCTCCCCCTCCAAATCAGAAGTTCTTAGGCTTTCATTCAGTACCTTTTCACATCTGAGACCCCATCTCATATTAGAAATAATTCAGAAGGAGCACAGTAATATCAGTTAAGCACAATGAACGAAATAACAAATGTTCAATAAAGAACAAATCAGAAACATGAGTAGAAATAAAAATTAATTTTGCATTGTCACATTCTGTTGTCATTTGTTGAAGGTAGATGAACAATATCATGTAACAATGATTTTTATGAATGTCAGTGTCTAACTTAGATTATTTAAAACTACAGATTATCTGAAATATTACTGAACACAAGAAATATGTGCCTTGATTTTCCTTTTAAGAACTTAGCAAGCCATTTAAATCAGGAATCTAATTTACAAAAGATGTAAAAAACTTTTGGTGATCTATTACTAACTCAAAAAATAAAACAAGTAGTTGTTCTCACCTGTTGAATGGGCTGGGAAGATGCAATCCCTGTTAAGCCAGTTGAGGATGGTTGACCCTGGCTCTGCCCCTGTACCTGGAGGAAAAAATACAACAAATTAAATAAGTTCTAAGATTAGAGAAAAAAATGGTCTGGTTTATGCATTAAGTAATTAGCTACTGGCTGTTTGCTTCAGAATAAATGAAACATTAGCTTGATTATGAATGTATGGGACAGACTATGGGGGCATCTTTTTCTAAGAATAGGTTAGAGGAGGATCACAGAATATATTCTGATCTCATATAAAAACTACTGATGATTAAAACCAGTCTGTTACTCACTGCTTGCTCAGGCTATTAATTTTAGCAGGTCAAAATAGTAACATTACTGAAAATAATTAAGAAGTTCTATGTAAAAAACTTTATACCTGAACCATTAAATAAAGGTACATCATAATAATGCTAATTTGGTTCCTTTTTTATTCCTTGGTGATTTTCATTAAAAAATGCAAAAATATTTTATCAACTACTAAGTACCTAGAGTGGTAGCTTCAGGGGCGATTTCTCCCCGCTGCCCTCCACCCCAACTCTATCAGGGACATTTTTCTTTATTACTATCAGGGTAGGTGGCTGCTACTAACATTTAGTGAGTAGGATGTTGCCAAACATTCTGTAATGCAGAGAACAGCCACCCATGACAAAGCCACCCAAAATGTTAATGGTGTTGAATTTGATATGCCTGACTTAAGACTATTCCAACTGTCAAAGAGAATAACTAAGAAAGTGAGAAATGAATATAGGATTTTACTTAGGCTAGCTAAGGAAATAAAAAGGCTACCACTTTTGAGATTTCATTTTAGTTTTAGTAGTTTTACCTGATATATGAAATTTTATTTTGAAAAGTTTAAGGAAGTATGGCTGGCAGTGCATTAGGATTTACAGCAAGGGGTGAAGAGTATGTGATCTGAGTATAATGCAAGTGCTCGCAGTGTAATTTTCAAGTATCTGGATCTTTCTGCTTTTTAATACTACCCTAAGTAACTGACACTTTACGTACATCTGCAGGGTTGTTTATGCCTCTAGTGGGGAAACACTGGTAGAAAGCAGGAAGAACAAAGAGCAGTTTTTATGAAAGAGTGGAGTACTTAAAAGATGCAACTGTTGTCTAAAAAATATAAATGCATATAGATTTTAGACATTCATAACATGCTAGAATGTATCAAATAAATTTTGATTCCATTTCTTGAATTCTACTATGTCCATTAATTTGTTTTTGTGCGACAGTGTATATATATGCTAATTACATCTAGATAGCAAAATATAAATCTATTGAGAAAACAAGATTATGATGTACCTAATGTTCCTTGCCTTATGTCACAAATTCCTAAAATGACAAAAATCCACCACTCAGACTATTTTCTAACTTAGTTGCTAAAAACTAAAATTAGTCTATTTTATGGATTAACACTTTTGTTTGTTCATATAACACATGGTGACTTTTGTAATGTCATTTAAAAAGAGCACCTTCATTTGTCAAGGCAATTTCCTAGGATGCTTCCTTTCTCTTTGAAGATCTTCCATACTAATGAAAATTTAGTGCATTTTTAGAAAAAAGTATTTACCATTTACAGGAAAAAAGGTTGTTATTTTTAAACTAGTCATGTTTGTTTATAGGAAGAAATACTTCACATTAATATCTGTAAATAATCAATTCTGAATCAACTGTACATTATGGATCTTTGCATTTTCACTATTAGTTGGAAATATACTACAAATGGATAGAGTTATTTTTATGTTTTTTTCCTAAAGGTTTGCATATATTATACATAAATTAGCCAGTTTATTTCTCATATTTCTTAAATACAAGTAGTTTAAAACCCTTCAATGTGGAAAACATTATAAATAAAAATAAACAGTATTCCTCATCAATGGAAATGAGGGATAGAACACTTAAATGTAATGGTACAGAGCAGGGTCATTTAAAAGGATTGTGGAAGTTTTCCTATAACCTGTGGATGGAGTGTAGATCCTCCTGAAGATAATGAAGCAGATAAGACCTGCTGAGAGGTGGTTCCTTGGGGGAAACAGAAGAAAAGTGGGGTTTCTTGTAACACTGTTTGAGGCAGACGGATAAAGGGTAATGAGAAGTCAGAGCCAAAAGGTGCTGCTGTGCCCCCTGTAGGGGGAGGTGACTGAAAATCACTGGGATCTGAAGAAGTAATTTGTGAGGAATCACTGGAATATTCTGGGCTTCCTACTGGCCAGTTCTGTCCGATTGGCTCTATCACAGAAATGTTCAATTCTGGGGCATGGTAATTATGTTGTTCTTCAGTCACAGGCTTCAGGCGACCATGTAATCCAATTGATTGAGGAGGTGTTTCTTCCTGATTTAAGTCCACTGCAACCTGTTGATTTCGGTAAACACGCTGTGGTAAAACTCCTCCTCCTTCTCCTGAAGAGGAGCTTGGTGTGTGAACATGAAATTCAAATACACAATTGCTTCTGCTCTCATTGTTATGAGTTAACATAGCAGGTGCAGAATGAGGAACAAAGACAGGGTGAAATTTCAAACGTGTAGCATCTGTACTGATAGGTGCAGAAACACTAGAGAGGGGAGATCCTGGATTCAATCCAGAATCTAATCTTAAATTCTGAAGGTGTCCTACCAGGAAAGCCTGTCCGGATGGAAATTCAAAGACAGAACTTGAAGTAGGGCCCCCTTGGACTGGCTTCTGTTCAGGTATCTGTTTCATAGGACTTGACAGTACTGGTGAGTTGTATGGAATACCCTCATACTGTTCTGCCACCTGGGTCTGGTAATGCATCCCAGCTAGATACACTGCTTCCTGAGGAATAAAATAGTGAGCTTCTTCTGGAAGTACTAGTCCAGGTCTATAGTCACTGTAAACTTGAGTAGGTTCAAACATAGGATGGACCTGTATCTCACATGGCTCTCCAGTTATTTTACTGGTTGAAGTACCCAACATAACTACAGCCTCTGGTGTCCAGTTAGTTGGGTTGCCACCAGGTGGAAGAAGATTTTGGCCAACAGTCCTCAGCAGGGGCTGGAAGTGGCGTGTTTGGGCTTCCAGGAAGGAGGTGCTCTTACGCCGCTGGGAAATGGCCACCTTCGGTGGGCAGGTGGGAGGTGGTGAAAAAGAAACTGGACGTTCATGAATAGTTGGGAAAAATATCTGTGACTCTGGGTATGTTGGGGTCCCCCCACACGGATGCGCCATGGACTGAGGCTGTATCAACATGAATAAGACAAGTAATTCATACATTCATATGTGAAATTACATTAGACATGCACAACTGGGTATCTCTGTGTAACCCTATGAAATGGTTACACCAAATTTATAATTAATAAATATCAATGCTTTTGGAAATTATGGGCTTAGTAAAATCCATTAAATACATCCAGGGTTAATAAAATTATTCTGTGAGACTCTTTGCTTTAGATAAAAACTGCTTTTCCATAACTTTTCTCTTAAGAAAACGTAAGATCTTAACTTGCTAAGTGAGATTTCTGTTTGTACCCACAATTAATATATGCAGAAAGCAACATTACATTGTATCAGTAGTCTTCCTAAATGTCCTGTGCTAAATTAGAGGTTTCAGTGATATTATCAATGCCTTTATCAACTAATGATACATTTTTGAAGCAGAAATCAGAAGAGATTTTTGGTGATTGGTAAAAACACACCACTTGACTAATGGTAGTAATGCTTTATCTTGTGTAGTCCAAACTACAGTTACTTTTACTACATGAATTATGTTACAACAAATGCCAAATCACTAAAAGTCCACTTTTCTGATAGTAGTTAAGGGCTGAGTAATCTTGTGTTCAACTCAGATGAAAAGAATAGTATAAATTCACAGCTCAGGCCGGGCACGGTGGCTCGTGCTTGTAAGCTTCAGCCTATGAAGCGGCCGGGGCTAGGGATCGCGGTTCGAGCCCCACCTGGGGCCCGTGGTGAGACCTAATTCCAAAAAAAAAAATAGCTGGGCGTGGTGGTGTGCGCCTGTAATCCCAGCTACCTGGGAAGCTGAGGCTGGGGATTGCTTGAGTCTGTGGTACCCCGGGCAACGAGAGCCTGCGGTTCCACGGGCAAAAATAGCAAGACCTAGTCTCAAAAAAATAAATAAATAAATTCACAGCTCAGATGAAAAGAATAGTACAAATTCACCTTGATCAGACAGTATTTTTTGTTCACAGAAGCAACTCTAGATTTAAGATTCTAAATCTAGAATCCCACCATGCCAAATGCAGTAAAAATTGTAACATGCTTTTATCTTTTAATAGGAGTCAGACCCCTCCCTCTCAAGTTAGCAAAATGACTCAACTACTACTACTTTACAAAAGCTAAAGAGGATTTCTATTTTGAACCACAATGCTCCACTTAAATGCTGTTATCCAAGGACGATCCCCAAGTCATAAAAAACTATATCATTATTTCATTATTTTCCTATATAAAAACCTGAAGCTCTGGGGTTCTTAGATCAGAAATGTAAACAATATGTTTTTTATATGGAAAAGCAGCAGCAAGGTCCCACAGTGTTTAAAATAAATTTAAAAGATTATTCATAGACATAAATGGGGCCCAAAAATATCACAGGTACTGTATGTGGATAGAATGTATTCATTAGATACAAAGTCCCATCTTATTCAATCTCAGAAAAAAAAATTTCCATGAAGGAACACCATGTGGCCTTTTAGTTTCCAGACACATTGTTTTAAATATCTAACAAATTAAAACCAACTTTCACTCTTTAATTATCCTTCAGAGATAATGGGAAAACAGGATTCATTCATTAGTTTCATTAGTGTCTCTTCAAAATAAAGTAAGGAGAAAAATATTTGGGCAATGTTTGATAGAAATTTTCCTTTTAAGCTAACTATAAATTTGAAATTAAATATACATATTCTTTATTAGGATTTGAAAATCCTAGGGTTGATATGTGTTGGTAGGGTATAGGAAAATACAATAAAAGCTAAGTTTTATTGCAAACACAATATATGTCGAGTATTCTCTCTAATCTTCTCTACCTTTAAAAGCCTTGTAAAAAAGTTCCTGGAAAGAACTGTAGGGTACTAGCATAAAACACTATTACATTCAGTTCTGTTTGTCTAGTTTTAAATAAAATTCTTGAAGCCTGGATGTATTCATTGGTAATAAATTTTCATTTGTCAGAAAGTTATGGTTACATACAGCACTGACAAAGAGGGAAGGCAGGCTGGAGCGTCGGTGCTTGCGCTGAGAGGCAGAGTGCATAGGCAGGACACTCTCCAACGCTTTAGAAAGCTTTTCGGCAAAAGTTTCCTCAGGGGCAGTCCGAAGGAGGGAAGGAGGAAGAGGTGCAGACAGCACTGGTGGTGGGATAGAAGGAGCACTGGGAGAGATGCGGGACAGAAAGGGAACAGCAGAAAGATGGGGAACACAAACCGACATGCTACGGCCACGACGAGGCTAAACAGAAAACAAACACACATGAAAACATAGTACTTTGAAAATAAAATAACAAATGTACAATGATAACATGGCATAACTGACAAATAGAAATGTTCTATTATCCTCCAATTCCACAAAGCCAATTTTTTGGAGGAGAGATATAATTCCACAGATGATTTTAGGCTGATCACAATATGTTCCCTATATTGCTGGTCAAGTACAGGTTTCTTTATAAAATGATCAACTATCTTCCTAAATAGTCCTGAAATAACAGCAATTGTTACAAGGGTAAAAATGAGAATGACCAATTTATTGAGATAGGAGAACACACAGGGAAAACAACGAATACTGACTTGCAGTTTGTACAAACATTATTAAGATTAAGAAAGAATAAATTCTATTAGTTTAATGCACATTGTAAGACATAGGAATTTTAAAGATTAGATTACTTTGCAGGAGAGCTACGCCAACTTTAGAAAAGGCATTCTATTTTAGTAGGTATCATATTTAAAAAGCTGTTGGTTCACAGTATTTTATTTATTATACTTGCCTATCCTTGTATCTTAAGGGGAAAAAGTCAATTTCCTACTAGTAAAAGTATTAACTTTCTAGGAGTAATTCACAAGATACAGAAAACACCTGCATTTCTACTGAATTGGTCAATGAAAAAAATCTTACATGTGAATAAGAGGAACTTTAAATTTTTCAAGTGTTATCAGAGATTGAACTTAGGTTTACAGAGTGTGAGGTACTTTAACAAAAGTTTTAATACAGCTACAAAGTACTACAACTAGCACTGTTAGGTAGGTCTGAGCAAGTTTTTAAATTTCTTTTAGATATTGTGAATGGTGTAACTAATTATATTTTCTTTTCTAAAATTGGCTGCACAGAATGTTTTTAGCCAAATTTTGAGTCAAATATGCAAGTATAGTCATATGATTACTTTGTACACTCTAGTTCATTTGATTCGCTAAATCTATTTTTCATTTATTCTAATTTTTGAATTCTATTTCAAAATGACAAAAGTCATGGTAAATTCTTTTGGTAATAAGAATATAGTGATAAAACTGAAAAAATTCCTTAATACTTAGTACCCTTTTAAGATAACTCCATAGAACATTGTCAATAAAAGGCAAGAAATAATATGCTCTATAGCTATGTTTGTGGTTCATATATTTAAAATCTTAAAGGTCACCTCATTTCTATGTTCAGATGTTTAGAACCTGTGATGAGGAAAGAGACTAAAAACAGTCAAAAACAAAAATACCTAGTTATGATGATGTAGGACAATAATCAATTAGACCAAGAATGGAAACTGGTAGGAAATGCTGACAAATTATATTTGTCAGAAAACAGAAATACATCTTCTATAGAGTCTTCAATGTTTATTTACCTTACCTAATTATTATAAAGGTTGAAATTAGATTGTTAAAACATTAGTATATTAGTTTTTTTTTTTTTTGGTGTTACTGGGGCCATTCATCTTGAGACCTAGCCAATGCAGGACAAATGAATGGACTCTAAAACAAATATCTTTTATACCAAGCTATAGGATAAAAGACCAGAGCAAGCAGAAGTTATTTTCTTAAAAGAGAAAGATAATCATTCAATACAGAGCAAGAGTTCCACAAGATTCACATTAGAACCTTCTAAAGGGAAAAAAACAACTCTACCTAAAGAACTCACTAAGCTAATGATATACAGTGATCAGTTTTTCTCTATCCTCTAATTTCTTTCTGAAGTAGACTGTATATTTTACTTTCCTCTAAAGACTTCACAGAAGGTCAACAAAGAAATTAATTACCTGATGACCTACTTTAACATGTATATAAGAAGAGTGACTAGTGTAAAATATGGAGTAGTAATGTGTGTGTGTATAAATGCATAAAAATATTTCAGGGAATCTTCATAAGCTGAATCTGTAAAAAAATTGGTAACAAAACAGATACCAAATAAAGGGAAAAAGCAAACAAACATATACTGGGGAAGGAACCCATGTTCAACAGACTTTTAAGGCAGGAACAGCATAGCAACTGATGATTAACTAAACATAAGCGTTAAATTAAAGTCATACAAATAAAGGATTCCTTTACTCTAGAGCACTCACATGCAGCATTCTGTAATGGTTTGAAGATCTTACCTGTATTTTATACAACAAATCTTACAGAGAATATTTGGTAATTTTTGTAGTAAGTTAAAAAAAAAAAACCTCCCCTCAATCCCACAATCTCAACCATTTGAATGTTCAATTTATGATGCTTTGTAAGTTTCAACATTAATATGGCTAGAGAGCATTACTTTTAATCAAATGCAGATTAGTCTAAATTTTGTAGTTACTTCCCATAGGAAGTTCAGCTAATTCCCATACACTAATGTATACATGCCAACCTGTTTGAACTACTCCCATACTACTGTATAAGCTTCGTCTTTTAAAAATATTTTATTTTCTACTTCAGACTTGTTACTACTTAAGATATTATAAAGAATGTGAACTAACATATATTCTATTGGCTCTGATTATAATCTTACACTCTCTCATGCATTTACTTACCATACTTGAGGGTGGATATACCCCATGGGGCTGAGATTGTGCTTGGACAATAGAAGCTGTATGCCCTGGGATTGTGCTAGCAGAATGTGCCTGTTCATGTTGAGAACCATAGGAAACTGTTTGTTGGCTGCTCACTCGAGACTCTGTAAAAACAGACGACCCCTGACCACTGTCAACTGTCCCGTCAGCTGAAGGAGAAATAAATTGCAAAAAAAAAAAAAGAGGGAGAGAGACAAATCACAAAAAGGTCCATATTTTCCCAACATAAACTCATGACTGTAGGATCAAACAGTTTTCTGCTTGCTTTCTTTGTACAAAACTGAATTAAATAAAAATGAATACTATTTTATTAAGTACATTTTTATGTTTAAATGAAAGATACACATGGGAAAATATTTAATGCTTTAAAAATCTCCTGGCTATCACAGAATCTTATTACTGAAGAATAAGGGAAATAAAGTAGGATGTTGTTCATCTCAAGTGCGATATAACTTTCAATGTCTAATTTTGGAGATCAGTAGATTCTTAGTATTAATAATCAATCAATCAACAACTAGTGGTCATATTAGTTTTAATCTATGTTATTTAGCTGAACAAAAATTAATGGATTTACTTATAAGTAGTAAGGATAAACTTGTTAAATTTTATTAATTACATTTGATTTTATAGAATTGTGAAGTGAAACCTATAAACTGGAACTTCTAACATGTTAGAATCTGCAACATTATTTTATATCTTAATCACATTCCCTCACTGTTCCATCCTTCTATTAGTTATGGATGTAAGTACAAGAGAAAGAAAAAAATTAGATGGCATCCATTTCAGATTTCTTTTATCTGGATTCACAATTCAAAACCAAGGACCTGATGCAAAATGATTGAGGAGATAAAAAGTTAATTAGAAGCATATTAGTTTAACTGTCTACTTTCCAAAATACTCACATAACACAGATATACTAGGTTGTTGATATTGTAGTTGTTGATGTTGGTCTGCCTCAGGTTCTTCAGGTTCTACTTGTGTAGAAACTGAAGCTGAAGTGGTGGAGGCAGTAGGTATGCCAGTGCTAGCAGAAGGAAGTTGCTTGATTCCTGCCTGACAAGCACTTGACTGTTGTTCGGTCTGCTGTTTGTGACTGATCTCTTCCTGCTTTCTTTTTTCTTGCTCCTCCCGGACCAGCTGCCGCTGCTCTCGTTTTCTCTTAATTAATGACACTCTATCTTTGATGGCTTTTGCCATGGTCTTATGATCACCTTCACAGACATATCCAGACTCTACCTACAGAATAACAGGGTGCATTAGAAAACACTAGGATAGCAAATCACTAGGAAAACAATAGGAAACACTATGATATCAAGAAAAAACAAATAATAAACAAGAAAAGTATTTGGGTAGAAAAGAAAATAATCTCTAAGTACTTTGCCTAACCAGTCTCTTAATTTACTGGTTTGTTTTATGCATTTCCTCACCATTTTTATAAATACTCATGGGGTACAAGCCATCACTTTTTGTGAAAACAAGATGGGCATACATTCACCATTACAACAATGAAATAATGGTGAACCAAAAAAAAGCGAAGATACATTCATCGTATTTACTGTATTTGCTGTTTACACATAACCATTAATATTACCCTCTGCTACTTTTACTTTCTTTCACTAGGCAACCAGTTAACAGATAAAAATATATGTGGTAAGTATATAATGGTAAAAAAAAAAAAAAAATCAAAAAAATCAATAAAAAAAAATAAATAAAACAATGATAATTAAAAGGCAGCTAAACTGAATGGTTCCTGTAAGTTATAGTAGAGATTATTATGACTATCTTTGCATGATAAATGGCTATTTTAGGTACCATGGCAAGGTTAAAAAGGTGAAATAAGTTTTTTTAAAATGTATTCTTAAAATTTATTTATATATAAATTTCACATCTTTGTAATCCCTGAGATTCACCCCCCCCCG
>PVHY01033043.1:0-11422 GCA_004024945.1 Uropsilus gracilis
GGTACCACAGACTCAAGAAATCCCCAGACTCAGCTTCCCAGGTAGCTGGGATTACAGGTGCGTACCACCATGCCCAGCTATTTTTTTGGAACTAGGTCTCGCTATGGGCCCCAGGCGGGACTCGAACTGTGATCTCTAGCCCTGGCCGCTTCATAGGCTGAAGCTTACAGGCACAAGCCACCGTGCCCGGCCTGGGTCCCAGTGGTTTAGATGCCCCTACTGTATCACAAACTCCCTCAAACTCAGAGTCAATAAACAAGTACCTCAATGCACACAGGGCTCCACAGACCAGTTCATACCAGGCACTGGAGACAGTTTGTCTCTGCTGTCTGGGGTCACTGCTGCAAAATCTCAGCAACTAGGGCAGCATGGTGGCCCAAACAGGACTCATCTGGAGGTATCTTTATTCACATATCTGGTGGCTGATAGTGGCTGTCAGCTGGAACTCAACTGGGTTGCCAGAGGACCTGCATCTGGCCTGTCCATGGCTGCTCCCTGAAAACTCACCTGGACTTCCTCTTAGTCTGGAGATTGAGTCCCAAGGCGGTTCAGAAGAGCAGGGTGGCAGTCCTCAGCAGACATGGTGGAGCCTGGGACTCATGGAACCACATGCCAGCCTCAGTCTGTGGATCCTGGCTCCATCCATGTTCAAGGGGAAGGACACAGCAGCCACACAGGGCAAGTGTCATGAATATACAGAAGATCCCAGGGAATGGAAATGCTGTCATGGTTATGGAAAACATGATGTGCTCCTCCTGCCTTCTGTGAAGATCGATACACAGGTTGGACTCATCTAGCAGATTTTGTCATCTGAAGAAAGTTGGATGTCTACATCTAGGAGTAGGGAAGAGGTCTGAGGTAGAGGGATAAATCAGAAAGTCCTCAGCAGATCAATGATGTTTCAGGACACAAGAGGTCATCAAAGGTGAGAGCAATAGTTAAGGAATTGAAGAGGCCAGACCAATCACAGAGAGCCTGGGGCATCTCAAAGTCTGGAGGTAGAGAGGAGTCAATAAAGAAGCTGAGAAAGAGCAGTGAGGTGCCTGGAGACACAGGATCTTAGACTCCACTATGCAGGAGAAGTGCTTCGAAGCAGGGAGAGGAGTGAACAAATGGTCCTTGCAGCCAGTAGGGAACCACAGGCAGTTGCCTGTGACAATGCCTCTGATCTGCATTGTAGGAAGAAACCTGGACATGGCGTGTGGGACAGTTTGGAGACAGAGGAGGTGGAAACAAATTTAATATGACCAAATAAGGAACAAAGACTCCATCCCAACGGAGTCAAAGGCCCACTGAGTCTTCCTTGGAAAGATGAATCAAAGTCAGAACGAAGAGTCAAAAAAATAAATAAATAAAGTCAAAACTTGCAGGTAAATGATAGATCTGAGGCAGAGTGCAGAGGAGGGGTCTAAAAGGGAGGGGAGCACTCAAGGGAACTTGATGATGGTTCACAGGTCCCGTGGTGGGAGACCAAGGGGCTACATCTGAGGGAGCAATCGAATACTGAACAACAATGTAAGAAAATAAAACACTTACTACAGAATATGTCAAAAGTAGGGGTGATGAACTCAGCTTAATGGAGCCTCTGAGCTCTGAGACAGACCTGAGACAGCCTCAGTGACGTGGCTTCAGTGACGTGGACATGGGATCCTCATGCCAAATCTAACCCAGGTGACTGACCAAGGGCTTACTCTCTATTCTTGTGTTCCAGTTTAACCTGCAACCCCACTGTTGCTGAATAGAATTATCAAATGAAGGAATTAACATACACACCATTCCCAGAAATAGTGACCATCCTCTATACCTCTTGCCATTAGTTATCCTAGTAGGAAGCTGAGAGAACAAAGCTGCTTCATAAGCAAAAACCTTTTGAAAAGAAAGCTGGCAATTTCTTCCTGCTTCTATTTGACCCGAATTCATCTTGAAGGATGAGGACAAATACACCTGGAGATGAAAGTAACACACTTTTTATCCTCACAAGAACTCACTCTGGATCCCACATTTGTCTTAAATTTCAAATTCATTTAATCCTCACAATAGCCCCAAGAAGGAACTTCCATTAATAGTAGTCACCATAGTCATAACAGTAAACAAGTATTTCCTGTCAAGTGTTAAAGAAACTAGGGTGCAGAGAAGTGAAATAATTAGCTCCACATCATATATCTAGTGAACAGAGAGTTACCAGGGCATAGAACCAATATGGCCAATTCAAGACCTTGTTCCCCACCTCTGCCTCACACTCCCAGACAGAAGGGGGTAATCCTGAATAGAGATGTCAGTGCCATATGGAGATAAAGTAAAACTTGACATGAGTAAAATCTGCTTTTTTATACAACTAGATTTCTGAAATAATGCAGATGAATTTGCTTCCATAAAGGCAGGGAAGTGAAATTATAATCGATTCCACTTTGAGTGTTGGTACACCTACTTTTCTATTGTTCAATATTTATATGAACTCCTTAAAAAACACAAGGCACACAGTGTGCACCTTTCCCCTCTGCCTCAGCCTTTGACATGGCCAGGCAACACATTGCCAGACCTGCCTTTATGCAAGATTCTAATATTGGGCTTATCATGGATTTTCTTGCATTAATTGTCATCTTTTAAATTTTATGTACCTTAGTTCCTGAGTTTCGAGGCACCCCTGGGCTCTGCACCTGAATGCAGGCACAGTTCTAAACTGCATAGGGAAAGAGGTAGGCCATCCCCGTCACTAGCTGAAGTGCAGGGTGCACATGGAGAGCTGGGTGCAGGAAAGGCAACTGGGAAAGCTCACAAAGGACTTCCTGTGCCCTAACTAACAGTATAGTTATCTTGGGACAGGACTAGATTTATATGCCCTGGAAAGATCACCCTGAGTGCAAGCTGGAGGCAAGGAATCCTCAAGAAGGCTTGCAGCTGGGCAGGTGAACAGGTACCTCCTTCTCACAGGGAAGACCGTCCTACCCCTCCCCCATTACCATGATGGTCTTATGAGAGATGGCTCTGACAGAAACCACATTCAATCTAATGTTTAGTCTTCTGAATTGTGCAGGACTCCCACGGGGGTGAGAGTTGATTAGGAACCAGAGGGCCTCAGAGACCAGGAACGATACACCCTTCACTTTTAATTTCCTGTCCTGGAGGCCAGTGACATACATTTCATTTCTGAGGGCCTCCAGGGGTCTGAGGCTTCCCCTCTTTGCTTACCTGAATGCCCACCATTTCACTCTGGAATCTTGATAAATAAATAATGTCACCAAAAGCAACACCCACGGGATCAAGCCATGTTACAGTCTTCACTGAATCTGCTCCAAATGTATTTTTCTTTTCTTCCTCTGGGCTAAATTTTATCCTCTCCCCCCACCCCCGCATCCCAGAAGACAGAGGCTCACCTAAGAATTTGTCTTCCAATTCTTAGCCAGAAAACTAAAGTCCAGGCCAAGGTTGATGGCATGGGAGCCCAAAACGTCCCTGGGGATGACTTTAATCAGGGAAACACATACCATTGAAAGTCTTGAGGACAAATGTATATATTATCTTCATGATAGGCAAAAACTGGAAGCAAGTCAAGCGTCCAATGACAGACGAATGGATAAATAAATGGTGATATATTTATAGAGTGAAACCTGAATCAACAACAAAGTAATACAAATTCTTAACACAGAGACAACATGAATGAATCACAAAACCTTGTGTGAGAGAAAGAGCCAATGTGTAAAAGGCTACGCATTATAAAATCCCATGGAAGAGTTTAAGAACAGACAGACTAATCTAGGATGATAGATTATAGAGCAGGGGTTACCTGGAAGAGGGGTAAGGGGAAGAGACAAGATATTAACTGTGAAGGGTACAAATGAACATTCTGGAGTGATGGAAATGTTCCATGTATTGATTTTAGTTGTAGTCACTGAAGTATACACATTAAAATTCATCAAACTGTATACTTCAGATTTGCACATTTTGCTATATCTAAATTATACTTCAATTTAGACATATCTATAAATAAGTAATTTTCAAAAGAAGTGATTGATATGTGTGTTTGTGTGTGTCAATCTCTGTAATGATCTTAAAATGCAAATCCTGGCTAAAACCTGATGCTACAGATCAGCACTGTCCAGTGGAATTTGCTTCAGTGAAGACAATGATCTATGACGCTCTGCTGGCTATGGTAGTCCCTGACCACATGTGCTGTAGAGCCCTTGAATTATAACTAGTGCAAATGAGGAACTACAATTTATGTTTATCTTTTTGTATTATGTATTGTGTTTGTATCATGTATCATGTTGTATTATGTTTAATCTCAGTTAATTTAAGTTAAGTTTATGTGTTATCAGTCACATAGGGTGAACGGCTGCCATTCACTTTGCAGCAGAGCTTTCAGGTGCCCAAATGAGAGATGATGTTGAGGCCCATAGATGTCTACATGGGGTAAAGAGAGGGGTAATTTTATAAGAGTGTGACAAGGCTGAATTGGGGGGCTGTGTTCCCATCTTTGTAATAAAATTCAGCTGAACTAGAGGAAGATACCACTGTGGGCGAAGACTAGACAAAGCATGTAGAGAGACGGGGGAAGCCTTGTGAGAAGAGATCACAGGCAAGAGAAGAACATGGGATGAGAGAGAGCATAAGAGTGAATGCAGGGAAAATGAGGCATGAATGGCAAGACTGGAAAGAGAGGAGTAAGGAGGCTGGTACCATGTTGGTGCTCGGCCCTGCTGCAGCTGGGCAGAGAGAAGAAAAGCCACAAGCTTCTGGCCCACGGGCAACAGCCCAGGAGCACAAGGAAATGTGTGTGTCTGACTAGAGGGGGCTTCTTGGAAGCCTGGACTCAGTGTTGAACTCTTTTGTGTTGCTTGATTTGCTGAACTGGGGTGAAATGTCCAGGGGCCTGGGCAGCGCTGGGGACTCTTGGATCCTTAGCCTCTCAGTAATAAATTCTGTTTCCGTCTTTTTCTTTCTGACTTGTTTCTGCTAATAAAATTCCCTCTAGGTTCATTCATGCTATCATAAATGCATCATATTTGTTGGTTTTGATTGCAGAATAATGTCCTATTGAGCAAATATATCACATCCTTTTCAACCATTCAACATTTGGGGGGGCATATGGGTTGTTTCTATATCCTGACTATTGTAAATAGTGCTGTGATAAACAGTTGAGTACAAGTGTCTTTTTTAATTAGTATTTTGGTGCAAGCACCTAGGGAGGGGCAGGAGAAAGGAGAAATCAGGGAAGAAAGGGAAACAAGAAGATAAAAATGAAGTTTCATAAGATGGAAGGAGAAATCTGGGAATGAAATGATGTTATATATATGCATATATGCATAAATATGTAAAAGAAGATGATTACTTTTTTTAAAAAAAGCTCTAAAAATTATTTTCTGTTTCTGTTAACCTGGTCTTGCACTACTGACATGCAGATGAATTGACCAGATAGTGTCCACATGGAGAAGACTGGCTTCTCCTTGTGAGGCGGTGTGAGGTAATTTGCCTGCCCTCTGACCCACTAACAGTTATACTGGACTCCTCTTGGAGTCTGACAAGTATAAGGGGGACTTCTTGGAATGTGCTCTAAGTTGTCTTCTAATGAAATGTGTTCCCTCTGAGGCAAACTTTTTACTGAACTCTGTCTCTTGATTAATTCAGATTCTCCTCAATGTTTGGAGATCTTTAGTCACCAGTTCACTTATATGAATGAATGGTTTGGGGGCCACTCCTGGTGAGTTTCATAATTATTCAAGCACAAATTCCTGAGATTCCAGAAGGAGAAGAACCTTCCTCTGGTTTCCCCCTCACACTCACTACCCTAATTCATCAGATATACCTACAATTCCTGGAGGTCAACTCAAAACTGGCATCTAGTCCACATGTAGAAGATCAAGGCGTTGTAAGGGGCAATTGTTATGTTATAGGTCTTTTGTCTTCTCATTTTCAGCCTTAGTCTCTCCCATCTTAGGTTCTCCCACCAGTAGAGGGCAGTTTCTCTACTGTTTCATCCACCAGTGTTTCTTTAAGGCCCTTTCTACCTTCTACAGATGTCTCTTGTCCACAATACTTGGGGACATTACATACCAACACTTTGTTATGATATTCATCTATTTTTATCCTTTTGTCTTCATATCAGTGGTAGGAGAAGAAATAAGAGGTGTGCCTGGCTCAGCATTGAAACAAGATTTCTCCAAGAATATTTTCAAACCATCATGGACTTAGAAAAGTGTCCAGTCTTTACACAACTTAGAGAAAATTCCTAAGAGCTCCACATGACTCATGATCATTTCCATTCTGAACTGGAATGAGGGTCCAGGAGTCAGGACAGAACAAAGGTGATATGGACCAGAGTTCAGTATTAGAAAGGACAGGAGCTTCCACTTCTACCCAAGATGGACTAGTAAAGGGTCCTATGAGGATCCACACCCCAAGATCATGCATACTGGAGGGAGAGAAAGGAGAGCATGAGGAGAAAACAATGGAGAATTAGACCCTGAGAGAGAAAACTCAAGTGGCTATTTCTTTGCTGCCTGTTTTCCTCTGTTCATTTTTGAAACTTCCAGAAGATAATTATTCCAAGGGCTCTGACCTTCTTTATCTGCTAGAACTGATGATGAACCTACCCAAACTGGGATGGTTGCGAAACAGGATCCAAGAAGGCAGATGACATGGCACTGGAATGGACAATTAGAACAACAAGAAGTGGGAGTTGTGCCATGCCTTGGATAGGATGGAGTGTGACCAGGTTAAATGAAGAGCAAAGGACCAGACTGGCACAGGCTGGGTTCAGCACTGGTACATGCTGATTAGATGTCTGTCTCAGAAGGTAGAGTGAGGTTTGAAGGACAGAGCACCATATAGTAGGTGCTGAAAAGGCAAACAGCTTACCGTTTTTACCAAAGACAAAAATGGAGGGTTGTGGCTTCTTGGTACATACATGCCAGTCATTGCCTTCCTCTTTTAACATTATGAAGAGTTGCACAAGGGTGAAATAAATCATTTATATGAACACATAGTCCAAACTCTGGTGCATGTCACAGTTCCGGAGTAGACTGGTTGAAGTAGTACATCATCAATGGGTAAGGTTGGCAGACTTGAAAACTTTGCACCCTGAAGGAGTAACATTTCAAGGTGGCTAACTAGCAGGGCATAAGCACCAATAGTAAGAATGAACTTGACTTTAATAACACATTTAGGCAAATAGGTGCTAAGAGTCCTGTGCCTGTCTTGCACAGCTGGGAGAGGTGAGCCGGGCTTTCTGGGCTGCACATCCTAGTTATATGACCTACCTGACACCTGTAGCCCACACTGGTGGCTGCTTTGCTCTGGAGACCTGTTTTGTGGAGTTTCTGAGAAAATTTTTCTCCCAGCATAGACACCCCTTTCCTCTAACACTTTAGAATAAAGCTCCATTCCCTTCAGTCACCTGACTATCCCCAATTTAACGAGATACCTGCTCTCACTTCAAATTAAAAGGAGGCTTAATTGGTATAGTTATTATGATGCAGTCTAAATTTAGACCCAATGTTCTGCTGGAAATGAGACCATGTTTGGGTTTTAGTAGATTGGTGCATTACTTGTCCCTGGGCCCCTCTGTACCTGAATATTCAACTGCTCTCCATGAGAGCTAGGACTCCACCATCTCACATGTCAGGGGTACATTCAAAAACTTGTCACCAAAACTGGAAGTAACAGATTATTTCTATCATGGAGAGAAGCCCTGAGCTAGGTGACAAAAAGTTTGCTAGTGCAGTTAGGAATCAGGATTGCCCCCCTTTTTTAAATCCAACATCTTTAGAGCAAGGCCTCCACCTAAAGGTAACTCCTGAACCAGGACAATGGTGGGGGTTTTTGCCATGATTTCCAAGCTCCAGGTCATCATCAGTTGGAAAGAAAAGAGGAAAAAGCTGCAGACCACATCTCTCCCTTTGTCAAAGCACTTTCTCAGAAGCTCTACCCAAATACCTGTGTTCTAGAACCTGCCGCCCCCAGCTGCAAGAAGCCTCTGGTAGGCCATGGCACCATGGGATAGAATTGCCTGCTGATAGGAAGGACAAAAAGAGGTAGATGTTGGGGAGGCAATTAGTGCTCATTGTTTCAACCCATAAAGGAAAGTTCCATGACCCACTGAAGGGACCTCAAGGGACAGAAATGCACTTATCTGCCACAACTGTATGAGCCAAGGTTCCTGGAAGCATCACTGGCCCTCCCAGAGCACACAACGCAGACTCAGTCCTCTGTCCATGTAACCACAGAAAGAAACCCACCCCTGGGCTGGGTACTACTAGCGCTGGGCCTGGATCCTTTCCCCATGGGCATGAGGTAACACTAAATCTTGGGAGCTTGAAGCCTTGGTGAAAGGGAGGAGAGACTACCACTCTTAGCTCCCATCCCTGAGAAGGGAAACCAGCCCTGGTTTTAACTAGGAAGACTTGAGGAGATAACAGTACCCCAGGGTGGGGTGTCCCTGCGAGGTGCCCAAATAGCACCTACAGAGAAACTCCTGTTTGATGCAGGGAATGGGGGTAAACCGGGTGCACAGTGGTGGCCTTAGCTATTCCTCCTGGGGGAGCTGGAGCTGCTGAATCAAATGTGGCTCCTAGAAATGACTGCACATGGAATTTGTCGAAACCCAAAGGGGCATAGGGAGGAGGGGGTCAGAAGCTGAGGAGTGGGAAGTGGTCAGAGGAAAGAGCCATCCTCCCAGTCTGCAGGTGTGGAGAAATCTGAAAGAAGGTAAATTAACATTCTGAGTATGGGGAAGAGGGTGGGGTGCAGCTTCTGAGATACTGACTCAGGCGAACAAAGACCAAGAGAATTTACTGGCCCAGAGTTTCATTTTAGCTCTCTGGCCCGCCTTCTCCCTCTCGTCTCCCTCTCCCTCTCCCTCTCCCTCTCTCCTCCCCCTCCCCCTCCCTCTCTCTCTCTCTCCCTCTCCCCTTCCCCCTCCCCCTTCCTCTTCTTCTCTCTCTTCCATTTCTCTCAGGGCTTCATTTACTTCCTGCTTCCTAGAGAGGATGAGTGGAAGTTTTCCTGAATCCCAAACTAACACAGGAGTCCTAGGTTGATTAGTTTCTCAAGCCTCAGTGAAAGGAAGGAGAGACTGCCACTCTTAGCTTCCATCCCTGAGAAGGGAAACCAAACTTGGATTAGAAGGCCTTGTGCCCCTCTTTTGCACCCCTGGGTCCTGTGCACACATCACAGAGAGTCAATACAGTATTTTGGACAAATTAAAGGGTGAAAAAATGAATGATTCAAAGGAACCACCAGAGCAGCTAAACTGCCCTTTCAGGGCATTTCTGCATGTAAGGAAACACCAGCCTAGGGAACAGGCTTGTTTTGGGTCTACCCAGGATTATGTCTCAAAGGGGAAAGCAACCTATCAAATATGTTTGTGCAGTAAAAGGAATGATCTGGGTGTCAATTACTTAGAAACAAGTCTCTAATGTGAACAATCAGAATTGAGGAAAAATCAATACACTTCTTCTCATTGTGTAGAAATGGAAAACAAGCTTCATTTTACTCCAGCCCTGGGGAGAAAAGAGCAAATGAATAGTTCCTGTCAGGATCCCTGTGCTACCTCTCTGCCTAGGGCCTGACTGAGAAAGGTGCCTGTTAAATGGGTTAGAAAGGTCTCCTAGGGAATACAGTGTATAAACATGTGCACACACATGTCCTATGGAGGTATACATTCATGCTTTCATGTACACACATGTGTGTACAACGTGCACATCCCAAACACATAAGAAGAAACAAACACATACTCAGCAATATCACATGTCCATGCACACATGCACTTTTAGAGATTCACACACACACACACACACACACACACACACACACACATCCCTAAACACAGATGCCTGTATCCAATCACACCAAAATTTGTCCTTACTTAGCTCCTCTGACACTTCATGCGTGTTGAATGAAGTAACAGTTTTACCTTGGGTTGTTTTAAAGTAATAAGGTTTGCAATCTTCCCAGATACCTTCTAGTTTCTGCCCCCAAAGGACTTTCCTCATTCAAAGACACCAAGATGTTCATGAAGACACACACATTTAGAAAGCCATTTAGGTGCATAAACATAAGTCACACATGCAGGGATATTTGTTTATAAGAGTTTCCTGTGGCTGTGATAACAGTCATCACACGCTTCTTGGCTTAAACTAGGATGAAATTATTACCTAACTCTTCTGAAGTTCAGAAACCAAAAGTGGGTCTGGTGACTTAAGAAAGAGGTTCCAATGGATCAGAATTGAATATCCGGAAATAAAACCACACATATACAGTCAATTAATCTTTGACAAAGGGGCAAAAAACATACCCTGGAACAAGGATAGCCTCTTCAGTAAATGGTGCTGGGAAAACTGGATCAAAACTTGTTAAAAAATGGACCAGGATAACACCCTCACACCCTGTACAAAAATTAACTCAAAATGGATAAAGGACCTGGAAGTGAGACCTGCAACCATAAAATACGTAGAAGAAAACTTGGGCAAAACCCTTCACGAATTTCACCTCAGAAATCCATTTGGGGAAACAACAATGGCCAGCAAAAAAATGAAGGAAAGCATAAACAACTGGGACTATATAAAACTAAAAAGTTTCTGTTCAGCAAAAGAGACAATCAACAAAACAAAAAGAAACCCAACCAACTGGGAGAAAATTTTTGCCCTGCAGACAAGTGACAAGGGTCTGATAACAAAGATCTACAGAGAGCTCCTACAGCTCAAAAAAAATAAAAAAGCAAAAAACCCAATCAAAAAATGGGGAGAAGAACTAAAAAGACACTTCACCAAAGAGGAGATACAGATGGCTAATAGACATATGAAAAAATGCTCCACGTCAGTAATAATGAGGGAAATGCAAATTAAAACCACACTGAGATACCATCTTACACCAGTAAGAATGGCCCACATAAATAAAACAGACAACAAATGTTGGCACGGATGTGGAGAAAAAGGAACTCTCTTACACTGCTGGTGGGAGTGCAAACTGGTCCAGCCACTATGGAAGACTGTGTGGAGGACCCTCAAACTATTGAATGTGGACTTACCATTCGACCCAGCAATTCCACTACTAGGAATATACCCAGAGGACATGAAGACATTAATTCAAAAGGACACATGTACACGCATGTTCGTTGCAGCCCTGTTTACAGTTGCAAAGAATTGGAAACAAACCAAATGCCCCCAAACAATGATTGGCTAAAAAAAATGTGGTACATGTACACGATGGAATACTATGCATCCATCAAGGAGGACAAACACATGTCATTTGCAGCAACCTGGATGGAACTAGAAAGACTTATATTAGCAGAAATAAGCCTAAAAGAAAAAGAGAAGTACAGGATGGTCTCACTTATATGAGGGACTTAGGGAAAATCAAACAAACAGATAAAAAATGAAAACAACCAATGGGACTGAACCATGGAGCGAGAGAGGAGGAGGGGGAA
>PVHY01033044.1:0-11415 GCA_004024945.1 Uropsilus gracilis
GAAGCTCAGCTCCTTAGGAATGTCCCAGAACCAGCCTGGACAGGCAGCCCTGATGCACAGGAGGCAAGGAAATGTCCCACTGCCTGAGCCCAATTCTTTATTCTCCATCGTTCACCATTTAATTGACATGTTGATAAAAATTTTAGATTCCATGTGGGTTCCCCACGTGGAGGAACATAAAACTCAGCATATGACTCCCATGGAGACATGACTGGAAGTTATCAGCAGGGCCCATGCTAAGCAACAAGAGGCTCCAAGGCCTCCTGAGATGGTGAAGAGCATCTGAGGACAATGGTTTCCTACAAGGTGGAACACTCCAGAGGATCAGGACAGAGACCTCACCCAACAGAAGTGGGGGCAGGTGATTCCTGTCTCTTCAACTAAACCTGGCTCAAGAAGTTTCCAGAAATCTGAGTTGACATCAGCATAAAAAGAATTCAGTTTCTAAAGGAGGCATCTCAACTTTAATGTCCCTTGTGGGCTCTGTAAAGCCAAACAGTAATTTCCTCATTTTCCAAGATATGAATGTGGTCTAGTATTTCCTTTACTCACTTGTTTAAAAAAAAAAGCATGAAAATCTTGTGAATCCCTGGCTATTATTTCTCACTCAGGTTTGCTTAACTGAGAAAAATCTAATCATGTCCACACTGCTAAAACTTGTCAAATATTACCTAAGCTAACAGCAAATGAAAGAGGATTCACAGGGTTACAGAGCAGTTCATCCATCCCACTACTCCTCACGATGTGGCCCCACGACTGCTCTATGCCCTTAGTGTTAGGGGGCTGTGGCCCCAGTACTGGTGTTGATGCATCAAAATAGCTATTGTTAGCATTGGTGGGTGGAGACTTGGAGAAGGTTACTTAAGCCTTCTTGAGAGAAAAGAGGATTAAAGAATCAGGGAGGGGACAGAGTAAAAGACAGGGAAAGAGATGGTAGAGAACAGAAGGGAGGAGAAGGGAGAAGGAAGGTGCAGAGAGGAGAAGTAGGGAGACTGGAGGACTCAGAGATTCTGCTAACCGTGCAGGGCAGCAGAGTAGGGAAGGAAGCCAAACTGTGGGCTTCCATCCCCAGCCCAGACCAGTGAAGACCCTGAGGAAATATGTTGGAGAAGCTTGTGAGCTGTGTGAGTTGAATAGGAAACGTGCTTCTTGAAAACTTGGTTTAATTTTGAAACTGTAAAGCTTGGCAATCTTCTGGCGAATTGAAGAGGGTTTGCTGTGTTGCTGTTTTCAACTTGAGATGTCTGAAGTGCTTGCTGTGTTGCTGTATCGAGTGAGTTTTGCTGGTGCCAGACTTCTTTGGAGTTGGAGCTGAAAGATTGCTGGAGCTGTGCCTTTTACAGAAGAATTGACAATGCCATCCTGGTCTTCCTCATTGCACTTGAATCTTCAGCTTTGGGGGAAGTATCGACAGCACCATCTTGGCTTCTTCTGGCTTGGAGTGAGTGGAGCTGTGTCTTTGAAGAAGGAGAGGCGGCACCATCTTAATTTCTCCACCTGGCCTAAGGTGGGGCAGCTGCCATTTTGTGGACACACATGGCTGCTGAAACCATGTGCACCTGGGACTTAAGACTGAATTGGTGGTAAGATTACCAAAGGGGTTCCCTTGTACCCCTCAGTGACTCTTGTCTTATTTGTCTTTCAAGAAGTAAATTTGCCTCCATCTTAAAGTTGATGTGGTCTTGCTACTGCATGCATGGGCTGGGAAGAACCTGGGGTGTGGCTGGTTTTAAAGGCCCATTGCTCCTCTGTAAGTTTGGGTAAGCACCTCCTTTTTCCTGTTTTGCCACCTGATTTCAAAACAATTCATGTAGATCGCCAAAAATGCTGCTCTCCAGGCTGTCTTTATTTTTTGTGTTTGCTTTTTTCTTTTTCTTTTTAAAATCAAGTTGCTTCCTAGCTAGCAGTCAAGCAACAGAAAGTGCCTTTGATGAGGCTGGCAAACCCTGTATGCTTTTTCTCCTACCTGTGATGGTCTACCACCAGGAGGTAGAAACCCTTCACATCCAGGTTCTGAAAGGTCAGCAGAAGCTGCTGTTCACACAAAAATGAAACAGATCTTTGAACAGTCATCACTCCTCCAGAGGCATAGACAGACATCTCATTCTTCCGATACTTGCCCTGCTTTATAACCTGTGTCGTTGTGCTCCGCAGAGATGATGGACACAGAATATCTCAGGGATGAAAGGGGTTTTATTATATAACAGCTGACAAATTAGTCTCCTATTGGGAAATTATTCCACTTTTCCTCTGATGAAACTTGAAGTGAAGCCAGGTACACTGAGGGTCACCAACTAAACAAGGAGAAAGAATGGTATTTAAATCAGTATTTGCATCAGACTTGTATTTAAATCAGTCTCTCTCTGGGGTTTCCCACCTCTGTGCACAAATGTCAGATTATTCAAAATAGCAAAAACAAGATTATTTTACACACAAGTGAAAAGCAAGAGTCCCAGAGACCACAAGCATCCAGTTGTCTCACCCCAGTCACTGTTCTGCCTGAAAGTCCTAAAACACTCCCAAGATGTTGTGTTTTCACCCCTCCAGACATGAAGAAGGCATACTGAAATTGGGTAAAAAGAAACTTAAACTTGTCTTAAAGCCTGCTTCTCTCTACTAAGAAGGCTACTAGCAGTTTAATAGCAATTGCCTTTAACTAGAACTAGACACACCTATGCCAGCTTCTTTCCCTAGGAAGCAGGCTACAAACTGTTCATTAGCATTTTCACTGTTAACCTTCTATTTGTATGCAAAAATCAGCTACCAGCTTCTCTCTGCTTTCTTTCCCTCTTTCAGACCTAAGAAGAAAAACTTAGAAACAGTTTATTTTTTTAAAATTCATTGTATTGATTTGTTACAATTGTGCATTCATTGATCCCTCCTCCTCCCTCCATATCCCCCTTCAGTATCCCCCTCCAGTCACTCCATCTCCCATTTTTCTGCAATTTGTTTGTTGGTTAACTTGATGTTCAGTTGTTGGTTGTTTGGCCCGTTGTTCTCTTCAGATATCTGGTAAATGTGTGTGTGTGTGTGTGTGTGTGTGTGTTTTTATCCAGGGGCTTTCCCGCTTCACTAACATTTGTTAACTATCCTGATCTTTTGTGCTCTTCACCTCCCCCACCTTCTTACCCCTCCTCCTCTCTGCTCCATGGTTCAGTCCCATTGGTTGTTTTCATTTTTTCTTATTTGTTTGTTTGTTTTACCCTATATTCGTAATATAAATGAGACCATCCTGTAATTTTTTTCTTTTTGACTTATTTCTGCTAATATGAGTCTAGTTCCATCCAGGTTGCTGCAAATGACATGTGTTTGTCCTCCTTGATGTATGCATAGTATTCCATTGTATATATGTACCACATTTTTTTAGTCAATCATCTGTTTTGGGGCATTTGGTTTGTTTCCAATTCTTTGCAACTGTAAACAGTTCTGCAATGAACATGCACGTACATGTGTCCTTTTGAATTTATGTTTTCATGTCCTCTGGGTAGATTCCTAGTAGTGGGATTGCTGGGTCCAATGGTAAGTCCACTTTCAATTGTTTGTGGGTCCTCCACACAGTCTTCCATAGTGGCTGGACCAGTTTTTGCTCCCACCAGTAGTGTAAGAGAGTTCCTTTTTCTCCACATCCATGCCAACATTTGTTGTTGTCTGCTTTATTTATATGGGCCATTCTCACTGGTGTAAGATAGTATCTTAGTGTGGTTTTAATTTGCATTTCCCTGATTATTAGTGATGTGGATCATTTTTTCATATGCCTATTAGCCATCTGTATCTCCTCTTTGGTGAAGTGTCTTTTTAGTTCTCCCCATTTTTTGATTGGGTTTTTTGCTTTGTTTTTGTTGAGCTGTAGGAGCTCTTTTGTGGATCTTTGTTATCAGACCCTTGTCACTTGTCTGGAGGGCAAAAAATTTCACCCAGTCAGTTGGGTTTCTTTTTGTTTTGTTTATTGTCTCGTTTGCTGAACAGAAACTTTTTAGTTTTATATAGTCCCAGCTGTTAAGTTTTCCTTCATTTTTTTGCCAGCTGTAGTTGTTTCCCCAAATGGATTTCTGAGGTGAAATTCATGAAGGGTTTTGCCCAGGTTTTCTTCTATGTATTTTATGGTTGCAGGTCTCACTTCCAGGTCCTTTATCCATTTTGAGTTAATTTTTGTACAGGGTGTGAGGGTGTTGTCCTGGTCCATTTTTTTACAAGTTTTGATCCAGTTATTCCCAGCACCATTTACTGAAGAGGCTATCCTTTTTCCAGGGTATGTTTTTTGCCCCTTTATCAAAGATTAATTCACTGTATATGTGTGGTTTTATTTCTGGGTATTCAATTCTGATCCATTGGTCTGTTTGTCTGTTTTTGTACCAGCACCATGCTGTTTTAAGTATTATGGCTTTGTAGTACAGTTTGAAGTCTGGAATAGTAATACTCCATTCTCTCTTCTGTTTGTCAAAAGGGTTATGGCTATTTGGGGTCTTTTGTTGTTTCATATGAATTTCAGTAATTTTTGTTCTATCTTTTTAAAATATGTCATTGGGATCTTTATTGGAATTTCATTGAATCTGTAGATGGCCTTTGCTAGTATGGCCATTTTGATAATGTTGATTTTTACAATCCATGAACAGGGAATGTCTTGACACTTTTAAACATCATGTTCTATTTCTTGTAAGAATGTTTTATAGTTTTCTTTGTATATATCTTTTATGTCTTTTGTTAGGTTAATTCCCAAGTATTTGATTTTCTTTGGTGCAATTGTAAATGGGGTGTTTTTTTTCTAATTTCTTCTTCTTCTGATTTATTCTTTGCATATAGGAATGCTGTTGATTTTTGTGTGTTGAATTTGTATCCAGCTACCTTAACAAAACGGTTTATTATTTCAATCAACTTTTCTGTCGATTTTTCTGGGTTCTCTACATAGAGAATCATATCATCCACGTATAATGATAACTTTATTTCTTCATTCCCTTTTCAGATTCCTTTTATGTCTTTCTCTTGCTTTATTGCCCTAGCTAGGACTTCCAGAACTATGCTGAAAAGGAGTAGAGAGAGTGGGCATCCTTGCCTGGTTCCAGACCTTAATTGGAATGGTAGAAACATAGTTTACACTTCACACTCATTTGCCTCAATTTACCCTCTTTTATATTATCGTGTGTTCTTTCCACCATCCCCAGCCTTTTCAACCAAATACCAAGTCAAAGCAAGAATATCAGTGCAGACTAATTTATTTCTAACAAAGTGATTTCCTAATTACTACAAAAGAAACACGTAATACTCAGATTACTTTAACATTGTCCAAAACCTTTCTCAACATTGTCCAACATCCTTTCCCAGATTGCCCAAAATCCCTCAGTCTCTCAGTCATAATCATCTTACCAATGTCCAGTCAGTCAGAGTTAATGTCCAGATGCTGGAAGACATCTTCCTTTGGCTGTTCCTTCTCTTCCACACCATCTTCTCCTTGTTGTCTTCCTCCAGATAGTAGGAGAAACTTCATGGTACTGGACCCAGCAAAGTTCATTTTTTTTCAGACCAAACTTTTGCATGGCATCTTGCAGACACAAGTTATACTCATTCAAAACAGTTCAAATCTGCAAACTTCTTAACTGCCTTTAGCACATATGCGGCTTGCCTGGGTCAGCCAGAGACTGCAAGGCCCCAGGCCTTGCCATATGGCCAACCTCACATGGTTCACATCTCCATCTTACAACATGGCTGAAATTAAAACCTCAATCTCAATCTCCATTCCCATCTTTTTTTTTTTTTTTTGATCCCTTCTCTTTGTTTCAAGCCTCTTTATATATTATTTCTGTTTTCTCACCTTCCAGGAGCAGCTCTTGAATTATTACATTACAAAGAAAAGAAAAACTGTTACACTTTTTCCTTCCCATTACATCTCCCTGAAGAGAAATTCAAACTAAGGTCCTGCTTACATTTTAGCAGATCTTCCTTGAAATCTGCAATCTTAAACAGGAGACAATGACACCCAGAAGGGGGATGGAGTCCCCTAACAATACCACACCAGTTCCAGCATGTTCAACCCTTCTGTCCCTGGGATCCCACACCTGGAGTGCCTAGCAGCAGGCATTTCAAGTCAATGTTCTGCGCTACCACCCCGATCCACAATACGGTGTGTGTGCTTTGGGCGCACCCCAGGCTGCCAGCCTCTCCTTTCTGCCTGCTGCCACTGGTCCCCAACCTGCTGTTGGCACAGCACCAGGAATGGATTCTAGGGTCTGTGGTGGAGGGACTGAGAGGAGTGCCCAGTTTATGGCCCTGAGGCTCAGGGCACAGTGCTGCTGTAATTGGATAGGTGAAATGAGATGGCAAAACTGACAAAACAAGGTGCTTACCCAAACTTACAGAGGGAAGCAATGACCTTTTAAAACCAGCCACACACCAGGTTCTTCCCAGCCCATGCATGCAGTAACAAGACCATATAAACTTTAAGAGGAAGGTAAAACAAAATTTTCCTTAATAAAAACAAATGAGACAAGAGTCACTGAGGGGTACAAGGGAACCCCTTTGGTAATCTTACTACACAGTCCAGTCTCTAGTGCAAAGTGCACATGGTTTTAGCAGCCATGTGTGTCCACAAAATGGCAGTTGCCCCACGTTAAGCCAGATGAAGGAGTTATGATGGCATCGCCACTTCTTATTCAGAAGACACAGCTCCAATCCCTCCAAGCCAGAAGCTAAGAGGATGTTTTCAATCCTCCGAAAGCAGGAAATTCAAATCCAAGGAGGAAAACCAGGATGGCATCGTCAATTCTGCAAAAGGCATAGCTCCAGCATTCTTTCAGCTCCAACTCCAACGACGCCCAGCATCAGCAAGACTCACTCTATAGAGCAACACAGCAAGTGCTTCAGATGTCTGATGTTGAAAAAGGCAACACAGCAAACTCCCTTCAGTTCTCCAGAAAACTTCCAAGCTTTGTAGTTTCAAAATTAAACCAAATTTTCAAGTACCACATTTCCAAGAAAAGTCACAAGTTCTTCAACATGCTTCCCAGGCTCCTCACAGGCCTGGGCTAGGAATGGAAGCCCAAAGCTTGGCTTCCTTCCCTGCCCTGCTGCCCCACATGGCAGTGGCAGCTCTGAGGCCTCAGCCTCCCTGCTGCTCCTCTCTGCTCCTTACCTCTCCATTCTCCTCTCTGTCCTCTTTTGTTCTCTACTGTTCTCAGTTCTTTACTGTTCTGTCCCTTTCTTCTCCTCTGTTCTCTTCTGTTCCATGTCTTTTATTATCTGTCCCCTCCCTGATCCATTAATCCTCTTTTCTCGCAAGAGGCTTAACTTCCCTTCTCCAAATCTCCTCCCACCAATGCTAACAATAGCTATTTTAATGCATCAACACCTGTACTGGGGGTCACAGCCCCCTAACATAGGGACACCCCCTTTTAACTTTATTTTTGTTCTATGGGCTCCTCAGCCTGCGCACAGCAGCTGCACGAATATCTAACCTTAGCAACCAGGACAGACAAGAGGTTTATTTCCAGATATGGGAGAAACAAACTGAAAGAGTCCAGACCCTCACAGGTGTTCCGAACGGACTAGAGTCCCACTTCCACTCTTCGAGTAGTTTTGTGTGGTTTACCTCAGTCTTTGGGAACTTTTGGTCGAAAATGCCAGGCAGTGTCCTTGACTCCAGATCCTGTCACTCCAGTTGGCATCAGATGTATCCAACCAACACAGGGGGTCTCTGGCAGGTCTCTCCGAGGCAGGCCTATCCGAGTTTCACCATGTCTCCACACTTCACTAGGGTACCCTCTTCCCTGCCTTCACACAGCTCTGGATCCTCAGGAACCTGAGTGCTGGTGAGATGGGGAAGTTCCATGGGACTCACCTCCTGGGTCTTTCTCCTACTGAGGTTGAAAACCTCAGCACTTGATGCCAATTTCCAGGCTCTTGCTCTCACTCCTAGCTCCACGATCCTTCCAAAATCGTATATCCATATCTCCCACTCTCACTCCCTTTTTTAATCCTTTTCCTAAGCTCCCAGTTCACGACTACACACTTGGTGGTCTGTACCACCTTTTCCTTCTGGGCATGGCTTGGGAGTGACAACTTGAAGTCCCAGCATTAGCACAATCCCAAATCTGCCTAGATAATCCCTTTACAATAAAAAGGGGAAGTGTCCTCATCTGGCCTCAGGCTAGTCCTAGTCTCTGTGTCTTTCAGGCAGGTGATAGCAATGCCCACATTCCTTTCTCAATGAACGGAGCTGGGTCCACATTGGGTCCCCAGCTTCACTGGGAGGCCATGCGTGAGTCGGGGGCAGGGTTGACGGTGTCCTTGTCCAGGGCAGGGCCTGATGGCTTGGAGACAGGGGCGGCAGTGGGCCTGCCAGGACTAGGACCCCGAACGGGGCTGCGGCTGAGCCACACCGGGCCCTGGGGAAATTCCCGACACTGTTCCTAGTGGGGTGGGCGGGGCACGAGGCGCCAAGCGAGCATGCCTGTGGCCGCTGACCCTGAGAAGGCCTTTCCCTTGTCGGGAAACGTGCTGATACTGGCACAAGTTCCCGGCCGTGGAAGCCTATTTCTGATTTATACTCGTGGCTGTTCTAAGGGAGCAGTGGGTCCCTGATGATGTTGTCTTGGTCCATTTTTTTTTGCAGGTTTTAGTCCAATTTTCCCAGCACCATTTATTGAAGAGACCATCTTTGTTCCAATATAAGTTTTTCCCTCCTTTGTCGAAGATTAGTTGACTATACATGTGTGATTTTATTTCCGGGCACTCAAGTCTGTTCCATTGGCCTGCTTGTCTGTTGTTTTACCAACACCATGCTGTTTTAATTATTATGGCTGGTTTTTATATTTTAAAATGCTGAGGTAGAAATGAGCAGAGGAAATAATGAATAAAAATTCATCTGAAAACCAACCTGCTCTGAGGGCAGGATTCTAATTGGGTTGATCTAATGTGTCTGTGCATGTGCGAGCCTCCTGGGCAGGCCAGTCCCATGGAGGAAGGTCCAACCGAGAACACAACACTGCCCCCCCACCCTCGAGCACCCCTTAGAGCCATGTGAGAAGGCCACTGCACTCGCCAGCTCTGGGCACCTTGTTCCACTTCTGTCATCTTTGCAAACCACATTCTTAGCTGGACTCCTGAGTTGTGTTAACTGGGATGTTAATGAACTAAGCAGCCAGTCCCCTGTATCTTATGGGACACTTGCGAGCCACTAGGAGGCTGCTGATTGCACTGAGTGGTTCCCTGTTTCTGGTACTTAAAGTTTTCTTGCTGGCTAAGGCAGAAAGGATCCTGCATGGCAGCCTTCCAGCCTGGTGTCAGCTGCCTCTGGGTCCTGAGGATCTTTGGGAATCTTCTCATAACTCTGAAAGTCCACAATGATCTTCCAGTGCCCTCAGGCAACTACCAGTCCTTGCTGGAATCAAGCTGACCTACTATTTTCCCAAGTGCTCTCCTAGGGAAAGTCACTGGGAAGCACCTCAGGAAGCAGGGAGTGCCTGCCTGTTCCAGGAAGCCACGATCCTGTGTTCCTGGAAGACTTGTCATAAACATATTCATAATACATATTGAATGTAATTTCTATAAAAATTCTGGTGGCTTTCTGTTTTTATTGTTTTTTTTCATAAATACAAAAGTCCTAAAATGTATATGAGTTAAAGTGCTGAAATAGTTAAAACACTTGAAAAAGATCAACAGAGTGTAACACTTCCCTTTTTGAAAATGCTGAAAGTCACGGAAGTGAAAACAGTGTGTCTCATCACAAGCAATGGGACACATGAGAGTGGCAAGAAATAGGTCCTTGTTGCATGGTCTGGTCACCTTTGAGCAGGGTGCCAGAACTCCACAATGCTAAAAGGACTGTAGCTTCAACAAACAGTGTTGGAAAGACTGAATAACAGATTGCCAAAGAATTCACTTGAGGCCTCACCTTACACACAGGTGCCTATAGATACCTCACCTCAAACATAAATACCTATAATTAAAATGTAAAATATATTAAATGCCTAGAATAAAATATAGTGGGAACATTGTTGACATTAGATTTGACATGGGCATTGATTAGAAGGGAGGGGAGCAGATCACTCACATCAGGCCTGGGTGTGCTGGGCTTCCTTTGCGCAGCTGGCCAGTGTTTTTTGGAACGTATATGTCCAAAATCCATGCCAGGGAGAAAACCTCTCCCCCGCAGCCTGTTGCTCAAGCTGATGAGGTTCTTCCCCACACAGTCCACAGAGCCCACCTGGGTTCCTCCTATTGGTCTGCAGTATCCAGCTCCTGCCCTTTTTCTGAAGTGACCATCAGGCTGCTGGTTAAGAAAGGTGGCCTGGAAGAGTCCTGCTTTGGTGGGAGATGGATGGTAAGGCCCGCCACATGGGGAATCTGCAGTGTGTTGTGGGAACAAGAGTGGCCTGGTGCTGGTGTGGGTATGGTGTAGGTGCAGTGGAGTGTGGGTGCACATATGGGCATAGGAATAGGTGGGGGTGCAGTGTTGGGTTGTGGGCACAGGGATGGTGTCAGTCCATAAGGGTGCCATTGCAGGTTTGGGCACAGGTGCAGTTTTGGTTGTGGGTTCGGGGGGATGTGTGGGCACAGGTGTGGGTAAAGGTGTGGAAAGTGCAGATAGGTACTGGTGCAGGAGGCTGTAATTGCTTGGGCGAAGGTAGGCAGGCGTAGCAAGGTTGCCCAGCAGTGACCCGGGACTCCCCTCACCCAGTGCGGCCTTTCTGAACCCCTGGCTCAGACCCCTGAAACATGGCCCTGGCTGAGCTTGATCACAGCCCTGGGGCTGCTCAGGTGCCTAGTGGTCTTTCGCCCTCTGGTGGACACAGATGGAATTGCAGCATCAAGAGAAAATAAAGAGCAGCAACAACACAGTCACACATGGGCCTGTCGCTACTGCTCTTGCTCCTTAGTCCACACAGAGTGAACTCAGGGCCCGGGTGCGAGGCAGGGCCTCAGTGGGCACTGTGCGGCTTCACCTGCAGTTGGGCACAAGCAGAGCAGAGGCACTGGCGACTGTGGGGTCTGCTGATGCTGTGGGACAAGTGAGCATGACGGCTGAGACACTTGGTGTTGCTCCTGAGTGAGGAGGGGGCGGGGATCGGGGAACAGGGAACTGGGGCCAGAGGCGTTGTGGGGGGCCTCCAGGAGCAGGGTGACAGAGCCCAGCCCAGGCTCAAGGCACCGGATGCATCACTGCAGGGAAGGAGACCGTGGGCTCTGGCATGGCGGAGGCATTTGCTGAGGTGGCAGCCAGCCCAAATTAAGGCTCAGGGCACCAGCTACTGCCTCCCAGCCCAGGGTGGGGGTCTCGCTGTGCCAAGCTGCCTTGTGCCTCCAGCAGAGCCAGGAACCTCGGCGCTAGTGGGCAATGGACTGGGCTGCCCTCGGGCAGTGTCCAGGCAGCAAGAGCGGCCGCCCTTGTCCAGCAGGGCCCTTGCTGCTGGCAGCAGGTCCAGG
>PVHY01033045.1:0-11424 GCA_004024945.1 Uropsilus gracilis
GCATATAAGGTAGGTCAGTAGACAGATAAGTGTCATGGCTGATAATTACAATAATTTACCCTCCAAAGTAACATCCAGCAACAATATTTCCTGCGACCTGCATCATTTTCAGCCTATGCCCTAAATCAGCAGATATCAGCTGGACACAGTATTTCTCACTCCCCAGGGGATTTTTCTTATTTTTATTGGCATAGTTTTGTCTGCCACAACTTTGGGGGAGATGCACCTCGTTTCCAGTGGGCAGGGCCAGGGAGGCTGCGAAGTGCACAGCACAGCCTTGTCGGCCTGGATTACCCTGCCCCTACCTACGTGTCACCAGGGTCCAGACTGAACAACACGACTCTCTGGGAGAAACCTCACCTATCACAGTACAAGTCCCTCACTTCAGCAATGGGTAATCTGAGGCCCTGAAAAGAAAGCAACTTGCCCAAAGATATGGAATCAGGAAGGAGCAAGGCTGAGGCTGATACTTGGGTTTCCTTTGACTGGTCTAGAGTTCAGGCCACTGGGCCACAGAACCTGTCCTGGAATTGAGACTAGATCTGAAGCTGCCAGGCAGAGGGCCTCCTTTGCCACCCACAGTCTCAAACCCGATTCCTGACTCCTTGTCAAGGCTGCAGACTGACAGCAGGCGCCAGTGACTGGCTGAGAACCGCCTCTGACCCCGCAATTTGGTACAATGGGCTGTTCTTGGCACATGAATGCCAAATCCCAGCCATTAGCAAGTCGTGCCCACCAGCCAACAGCACGCTGGGCGAGAGGCCCAGCCTGCTGTGGAGATGTGCCCTCTACAGCACACTGCCTTGGCAACCTCAGGCAATGTTCTCTTCTCTCCCTGGAGCTGAATGCACAGGCTCCAGCCAGGGGCTGGCTCCCACTTGCTGGAGATGGAAATAAGCCCCAAACAAAGAAAGGAGTGCCCGCAGGCTCCTGCTCACATGGAGCGCACCACCCTGCCACCCTTCCTTGCACCAGCAGTAATGCCCTCTAATGGCTGGAGTAAGGGAGGGAGGAGAACTGATCACCCCTTGAAAGGTTTATTAAACTGGACCCAAGATTTTCTCAGAGGAACCAGCGAGTGCTGGGGGCTTCACACTGGTGGCTCACAGAGCAGCTGCCCACATCTGGAGTCTTCAGAATTTTGACTCTTCCCATCAGGAACCAATTTAAGTAGCTCCACTGGGTTGAGAATGTGCCTCATTTCCAGGTTTGTACAGTGACTGGTAACCCATTTTGCACCTAGACTTGAAATTTCTGAGTCAACAAGGAAACACACGCTGGAAACTGAGGTAAAAGCAACCAAATTTATCCCAGACTTTCCTGCTGGCAAAGCACTCCCACCTGGACCTTGTCAGATCTTTGCAATCATCAGGACAGGGGTACAGAGCAGGGGGCATGGGATCTGGGCCTGCAGGGCAGAGGGTCTGTATGACATCACGTACCTGTAAGCAGGACTCTGAAGTCCAAATTCAGGTCATGTGGTTCTCTGCCTCCTTTCCACCACGAGAGTACTCATGGGAGTGTTGGTGACCTGGCCAAACTGCCAGCCACTGTATCACCCCTTGTCCACTGCAATGGCCTCCACACTCTTTTATAAAACCGTAGGGCTCCAAACAAGAGTTAGACAGTCCCTCCCCCTCCCCAACCTTCTCTGTGCCCTCTGAGATGGAATTGTGCCTGCTCCCATCTTCTGAGTGAGTGTGGCAAGTGGGAACCTCCACAGAACAAAGGGGAGGAGGGGATGTGGGTGTGCTGGCTGCCTGGGATCCTCAACTGAAGGCTATCACCCCTGAGACCAGCTCTCTATCTCTGTATCTCCATGGTGGTGCTTTCCCGCTGGATTCTAGTCACTACTCCCTCCCCAGCCTTTCTGACCTAAAGGTAGTAAAAGTAAATGTGTTAAATGATGAGAAAAGGCTAATGAGAAGGAAAAGCAAGATGGAGGGTGGAGAGGCCTAAGAATGGGGTTGGAGCTGTTGCCGTTTTGAATAAAGTGATGAGGACAGATTTCACCATGAAGGTGACATTTGAGCGAAGACCTAAGAATGAGTCAACAGTCAATTCATGCAGATATCTTGGGGAAGAATGTTCCAGAAGCTTCAAGAAAAATTTAAAACTGTCAACAGAACTGAAGCATAGGCAGGGGAGGGGGAGGAGGGTAAAATCGGGGGAGGGATGGGCACAAGAGATGAAGATGGTTCACAGGTGATAAGGTGGTGGGAGGACCTCAGGGTAGACAATGATGTGATAGCTATATATATGTACAACCAATTAAAATTATAAAAAAGAAAGATTCCTAGCCCCCCTCATTCCAAAAGGAAGCTCCTAATACAGGCATTTCCACAATCATCTCTTGCTTTTATATGTATTTGGAGTTGCTCAAGATGAAGAAATAAAGTCACTTCAAGTTGGTAAAAATAAGAGAAATCACCTACCTGCAAAAAAACAACAACAAAAGGAAGCTCCTGGAAATAAATGGAGACGCCGTGGGGGCCAAGCAGGAAGCTGGTGCCATAATCATGGTGGAGAAAGAAATTGTCGGAGACCCCAGCCCAGGTGTGGCTGGAAGACCCTGGGAGGCTGAGGGGATCAGGCTTGAAGAGACCAAGAAGAGGGCTCCAGCAGCATCAAGTGTCCTGAAGTCAAGTCACACCTGTCACGCCCCACAACCCGACCCGGCCTGACCAGTGATGAAAGCGACCGAGTTCTGAGGCAAACAAGGGCCAGCATCGCCCAGCAGGATGATGCCCTCCTCCAACCAGGACTCCACTGAGCGCCCAGGAACTGCCGAGTATCTACCCTATGCCCGGAAACGCCTATGTTCCACCTACCCACAGCTCTGGTGTCCAGAAGGAAGCCAATAGAACAAAGGGGCCAAACTCCTGGCCCCGTCTGAGGCTGCAGTGACCAGTGTAGCCCAATGCTTCTGAGAATGTAATCCTCTTCTGCAGAGTGGAGAGGGTGACCATGACCTCCCAAACAACCCCCATGAAGGTGCACTCAGACCTTTGAATAAGAGGCATGTGAGAAAGGGGACCAGGGGAGATGAACGCCAGCAGGCTCCCCGGAATCTGGCCCACCTGGTCAGCCAGGCCATCTCCAGGGGGTAGGGCCTCAAGCAGGCGCTTGTCCAGCCCCTGCCGTCCATCCTGCAAACACCGATGGAGCGTTGCTCTGTGTGCCACTGTGCCCTGTGCGGGTAAAGCTGGGAGCCAGACAGCACCACCTCCTGGGAGGCAGATTCACCCTGGAAGAGAGTTAAAGCAAAGTGTCTGCTTGTCAAAAGTGCCTCCAGGAAAAAGCAGCAGTTTTCTTTCTGTGATTATCTGGCACGAAGGCTGACCCTTGCCCTGGCTTCACAGATGCAGCGGAGGACACGAGACTCCTGGGTCAGAGACAAAGGACAGTTTATCCCTCGCATGATAACAGTAACGGAGAAACAGCATTTATGGGTTTTCCCACCAGTTCTCTGACCCCCAGTCCCACAGGGCGGTGCAACGACAGCCACTGACTTGCACCGCTGGAGATCCATGTGGATGGTCGAGTCCTTACGTGGATGGTAAAAAGCACATAATGAGTGACCGTCTGAACCGCCGAGTGTGGGGTCCCGGAGCACTAAGTGTGTGTAGTCTGTGTCTGTAGTGTGTGTCTCTGAGCGTCCTGTCTCGTAAACCGTGAGCTCCACGCCCTCTCCAGCAGCCACTCCTGTTTTCCCCTTCCCGACCATCCTGCTTTCTGTCTCTATGTATTTAGCTCCAGGGACTTCCTCTAAGTAGCCTCACACAGCATTTGTCCTCTGGTGTCTGATTTATTTGGTTAGTGTGATGCCCTCGGCGTTCATCTCTGTCATGGCCAGTGGCAGAATGTCCCCCTTTTCTGAGTCTGAATATTCAGCTTCTCATCCCGATAGAGGTCAGTGTCCCCACCTATCTAAGTCTGAATAACATTTGGAAACTCAACTCTTTCACAGTGGACAGCAAACACAACTGCCCTTTGCAGCGGGAGGGAAGTACCGTTTGCTAAGGCTATTTGCTACATGGCTGTCCTCTCGTCCCAGAGGGAGGCAGTTTGTGTCTCTGCTTGCAAGAGGGATGGAAACGCAAGAGGTCCAGGAGAACTGTCTTCGGAGAACAATTTATGAATCCTGAAATGGCTCATTCTTCTGCCCACTCGCAGCTGCTGGGTTTGGGCCAATTACTGGGCACAGGTCAGTCGGTGCCAGCACACGGTTCTCAGCTAGTCTCCGGTCACACTGGAGACTGCAGGCTCGGTGCAGGGAGGTGGACTGTGCGTGCGGACTGTGGGCTGTGTCACCATGTTGCCACCTAGAATTGACTGATGAATGAGCACACATGTCCACCAAAAACCACGTACCCAAGAATGTTTATAGCAGCTTCATTCCTATCTGGAAACAACCCAGATGTCCCCCAACAATGAGAGGACAAAGTGTGGTCCCTCCAGATAATCAGGCACATACAGCCACAGAAAAGAAAGGACCCTACTGCTTGCAACGTGGAGGCTGATATGAGCTTTAGAGGCTGAGCAGCTCGAGGATGGGTGCCCTGGGGTTCCAACCCCATGAACCTCCAGAAGACAGGAAGCTAATATGGTGAGGACACTGGTGCCTTTGGAAGGGGAGCTGGAGTGGAGGGCAGCACAAGGGAACTGCTGGGGGCTGGGAAGTTCTAGACTGTGACAAGGTAAATGGTTTAGACAGGTGCATGCACTTGTCAAAACCCATCAGACCACACACCTAAGATCTGTGCACTCACCACATGTAATTGATGCTGTCATTCTTGGAAGTTGCTCTTTGAAATAATTTTTTATTTTCTAATTTTCATGCAATGTCGGTTCTATTTGTATAGTTGTTGTTCCCCTTAGGTCTGGCCCGCCCTTCCATATGGTACCCCTTGAAGTTGCCTTTTAATGGGCTAACCGGGTGCAGTGGTGTGCATCTTTAATCCCAGTCTCAGGAGGCCGAGGCTAGGAATCGCTTGAGTCTGTTGATTTGAGACTACCCCAGGAAACATAGCGAGACCTAGTCTAAAAAAAAAAGAAAGAAAAGAAAAAAAGAACATGGGCTGTAAGGTGAGGCAGAACGAGCCCTATTATTTTCAACCATGTCAGCCAAAGGACTCGCCTGTATCTGCAAGTCCAGCGTCTTGCAGTGGCCATGGCATAGCCTGGAGCTTAGCAGCTAATGTCAGCTGCATCCATGAAAAAAGAGCTGGATGGCCTTGGAGCATTTTCAGGAATGGACTTCCTTCCACAGATACAATCTCATCTAAAGCAGAGCAAAGTGATCTCGCAGACATTTGCATTTTCATTGCTTGCTGAGCAGTGTCCTGTTCAGGAATCACATGAAAGCCCTGAGATCCACCCGGCCACACTTGCTCCTGGATTCCCCACATCTAGACATGTGATAAGAGCCAGTACAGGACAGATGGCAACCTGTGCCTACCCCCCACCCCCATCTCACATGCTGGTGGGAAAGATCCTAAAAATGTAAATTGAATTCTGATGGAGACAATGTCTGTGCCATCAGTGCTCTGAGGATCAGAAAATGCAGGATGTGAGAGAATGGGAGGATGCCTGGAGGGAGATGCTGCAGACTTCAGGCTGGCCGGGGGACATCTGAGCTGAGCCTCAAGTTGTCCAGGGCAAATTAGTAAAAGGGCTACAGTCGAGAACCGCCTTGTTCTGCCGCTCACTCACTCGCTGTGCAAGCCCCCAGCCTTTGGCCCTCTCTGGGCACTGAGAGATCTGAGTGCATAGCCTGGAGGAGTTGTGTCCAGGGGTAGTGACCACTTGCAAAATGCAGACCAGGCTCTCAAGGTTTTGTATCCAAAGGGACAAAAGACTAAGGGCGGAGTTCCCCTAGGCAGTGCTTTCCAGGTCACAGGAAATGTATCTCAGGCCAAAGGCAATGATTGCTGAGTCAAGAGGCTCCGGAAAACTTAGCTGCTGCAAAATGAAGATGTTCTCCATCTCTCATCCCTTTTGCCAGGGACCAAGCAAGGTGGCAACCCTGGCCGCTCCGCTCAGCTGTCAGCAGCCCTCCGACTGGCTGCAGCCCTGGAAATAAATGGCCGCGTCAGTGGCTGAGAAGGGTGAGCTCAGGATCTCAGATGAAAATGAAATAAAGAGGAAACACAGCCCAGAAGCAGCAACGCAAAGGAACGAGGAGGGGACTGAAATCTTCCACTGCAGCAAGCCGAGCGCTGAGAGCGCTGCAACGGGGCACTGACCTCAGTCTTGGGGACACCAGGGAATAAGCTCGTCCCAGGGGGTTGACTGGGGGGCCTGTGTTTCTGGGAACCATGGGCTGTGTGGAAGGAGGGACCTGGGTCTCTTGCCTCACACCCCACTCTACCACCCATGTGTCTCCAGATCAGACGGCTTGCAGGAGAGCTGTGGGGCTGGCTAACTTCAACCCCAGGCGTGCAGAGGAAAGAAAAGCTCAACTTGACAGACACTGAGCGAGATCAACACTCTGCTATCCTGGCAACAAGATAAGAGTAACACAAACTGTCTCTCCAGGTGCCTCCAACCCTGTCAGCATCCAGCTTGCAGCAGTTTCCAGCCACTGGTCTGTATGGCAATCACAGCTTCCTGTTTTCTGACTGGGCCACCAGAGCAAGTCCCTACCTTGTCTCTGGTTCCTCGTCTTCAAACCAGGGAACTAACAGTGCTGGCAGCACAGGGGAGAGTTAAATGTGAACATCTGACACCGCTGTCTGGCACGTAGTCTCTCAATACGTTCGTTTCATTTCTATTCATATTCACCTTAAATATATCTCAAGGTGTATAGGTAAAGCAACAGAATACCAGCCAAGTTCAGACACCTGAGTTCATTGATAATAAGATTGTACAGACTAGATTCACAGCCAGCATCCTCCTGATTCTCCCCTCTCCCATTTACCCAACAATCTAGAGCAATTACACTTTTTCCATGACCCACCTCCCCTTGAGCATTACTAAGCATCTGCCAGTGCATAACACTTTGATGAGCTATTTTTCCTCTCAAGAAAGAAAGGCACTAAAACCTGGAAATAAAATCTCAAATGCTGGCAGGAGTCAGGCAGGTCAAGTAGACGAGTAAGGAGAGTTCAGTGTGAGACATTAAGGAGTAGTGGAAACTGTAGCCAACTGGAGAACCCAGGCTCTCACCTAAAGAAAAGTAGCTACAAGCTCTAGGCAAGATTTGCCAGAGAGGATTGTAAATTCCAGGCTGGCATGCTTTCTAACTTTTTAAGGGAAATCAGAAATCCAGATTTCTTTCATGAAGTCTCCTGATGTTCAAATATTGGCATATGATTGATTAGTTTTAAAACATAGAAGTCTTAGCAAGATTGGTCTGTCTACACCCTCTCAATTGCAGGGATAGTGCCTGTTACTCACTGCTGGGCAAATGCCCTCTCCCTGCAAGAGCCAGAACATCCTGGCTGGACTGAAGCAACAAGGAACTCCAGACAGATCTTAATTAAGCTCCAGGCAGAGCACCTATTAGTTGATAAAAGCTTTGCAGAGGAATGAAGGAAAGTATCCCCTGAGAGCTAGAGCGGTGGGAAAAAGCTGAACAAAGGTGGTAGGTTTTTGAAATTGCCTGAGAAAAATAGTCAAGACACAATCCCAAGGAGGAGGGAGAGAGGGAGTTGGGTGCTGGGGAGTTAGAAGGAATAGAAGCAAGTGTGATCCCAAATCTCACACTCAGCACTCGCCTGAGGGGATTCTGTTAGGAAGGTGATGGTAACTTTGCTAGGCTCATGGTACCTGAGATGTGGGTGTGGGGGGGAGTGCAAGTGGCGAGTGTAGGTCATCTTGGGAGAAAGGATGACACACACAGTTCTCTCTGTGTGGTCTTTACTTATGTGGAAGTGCTTGAAGACACCAGCAGTCCTTCCAGCAGCTGAACTGTTGGTGAACCTCCCTCCCTCCCTCCCTCCCTCCCTCCCTCCCTCTCCTCTTTTAGTGCCTTCTACCTGGAGTGTTTGCTCAGTGCTCCCTATAATGAAGGTCCTTTGTGAACTTTCGCTGGATCCAATGGCTAAAAACCAAAGAACAAGAAAAAAGACATTAAAGAACAGGGGAGCAACCACACCTCCAAAACTGAGCCCCTTACCCGATGGGGCAAACGAACAAGCCAGGACATCAATGCTCATGGCACAATGGCCCTGAAACGTGGCATTCACGCAGAGGACTCCCTCACACAGGCTGAGAAAGACAGTAACTTCCCAGAACATCCAGTGGGCAAGACCTAGAGCAGACCCAAGGCCCCCAAAATGGACACAGGGTCAATCCATGAGCGCTCGCGTAGAAATCAGGCTCTTTCTGGAACTAGAGTCACCTGTAGCCCCTTCCCTGGAGGATGGCGCAACTGACCTGACAGCCCACTCACTATTCTAGAGGCAGTCAGAGCAGAATGAGGTCTCCCCACTGCTAGAGCAGAAAACCTGCTGAGCCAGGTGCAGGGCTGGGATAAAGGCGGGCAGAGTGGGCCGTGGGCCAGTCAGCGCAAAATTTGAGCAATTACAGAAAGCTCAGTCATCAAGAGAAACAGCACTTTACTACAATATTCTTAAGTCAAAATGAGCATCAGGCAAACCCATGATGAACAAACCATGAATATTTAAGTATCAACCTAGATCAAATCATGCCCTTGCAGATCGCAGCTCCACTCATGCCACCCAAGCCCAGTCAGGGCCAGGACCCCAAGTGGCACCTGGAGGAGCAGGTTAAGGGGACAGCTCCAGAACTCAGCCTGGGCAGAGGCGCCCCAGGACAGAGGGGTCTAAGAGAAGGTGGCCCCCAGAGAGGCGGCAGGTGGAAGCCCCTTTCCTGTCCCACCCCACTCCCACCCCACACAGCTCTCTTTTCTCTGAGTCCTCCCTGGAGGATCTCCCGTAAGATCCCTGCCAGGAGGGCAACAGGAACAGAGGCTACCCCACCGTTCTCCCCAGACCCCCCCCCAACGCTACCCAACATGTGCACCTCAGCCTTTGCCTCTCCAGGGGAGGATGGATGGCAAGTTTGGACAGCTCTGGATAACCCTTCATGCCACGGGAAAACAATCCAGCACTTTCTGACTTACTGACACTTGGTTATGAATGGGGAGGGAAGCATATCCTTAAACCGCTGACAGCAACTCCCTTTTAAGGCATTTCCTCGGGGCCAGGACGCCACATCCTCCTCCTGCCCCCAATACTAGCAGCAGCCTGTTTTTCAGGGACAAACTGGAGCTGCTAGGCTGGCCCGACCTGGACTCAGATGAAGCTCTGCCATTTACTGGGGAGCGTTGAACACTGACCGAGACAGCAAGTAGCTGCACAAGCCCCCAGGACCAGGAGTGACCTCCATGGGCAGAAGGGCAAACAGCAAGCATGGGTGGCCAGGACCCAGCACCCTGCTGGCACAGGGGATGCCAACCAGATCACCCAGAGATCACAAGGGAAAAAAGTGCCTACCAAGCTCCAGATTCTTAAAGGTTGGCATCTAATTCAAAATTTTAAAATCTGTGTATGAACCCCCAGGGCCAAATAAAACAGGTCTGAGAGATGAACCCACCCGCTGGCACATGCACCCCTGCCCCCTCGTCCTAAGGCCCAGGAACCCGCTGGCACCTAGCAGGTGCAGCAAGCACCGGTCAGTCTCATCCTTCCAGAACTTTCTCAGCATCCTCAGCATCTCCTTCCACACAACAGCTTGGGGAAAGGATGCTTCTCGGGAGGGAAACGAAGATATGAAGAGAAGAACTGAAAATCTGGAAGGCTCTAAAGGGAGGGAGGAACTTCGAGGAGGGAATTCCTTAAAAGGATTTAAAGCAATTTTATTGGACATGGTTTCGTACAAGTCAGGGATAAGATCAGATCAGACGGTAATGTAACTCCTGGGCACGGCGAGGAAGGGAGCATATGAACGTGGGTTGGGTGGGGGCGGGAGGAAGCGTTTTTATTGATGGTCTCCATCGAGTGTTTGGGGGGCCTTCCAGAGGTGACCCCAATAGATGACTCAGGTCCACAGTGCTCCAATAGGACCACCACCCCCGGCTCCTGAGGTCCAGCTTTCCTACACAAAAGGATACAAAGCCTAAGTCCCTCCCCAGGGCGCCTTCCCAACCCCACAGATTCAGAAACAGGGTGGCAGGGCAGCCACTTGGGGTCCAAGAGGCCTCCAAAGCATCCGGACATGAGACGGAACTTGAAGCCTCTGCTCTGTATCCCCACCGTGTGGTCTTCAGAGTCGTGTGTCTCATGCAGGTGACATAGGACAGTCCCCGGCGTCCTGCCAGCAATTATTTCCGAGCCCTGTCTGCCAGGGCCAGCGGGGTGGGGGTAGAGGTGCAGGGGTGGTGGAACAGCACCCACTCCTGGTCCTGCGAAAGAGGGGGTGTCCAGTAGGGAGACGGACAGCAGCAAGGAGGACACTGACACCTACTGTCAGGTGGCAGAGGGCAGCAGGGACCTGATCCGCCTGCACAGCTGGGGCCTCGGCCTGCTCAGGGGCCACGACAAAACCACGCTGTCCCCAGCATCCCTCAGCTACCTCCGTCTCTGCAGCTTCAGGGCCATGGCCTCTGTTGTGCTACCCTAGAAAACTCTTCTCCACTGTGCACACGGTGGGCTACTTCTGTGCTCGGGGCTCAGAGGGATGTCGCCTCCCCACTGACGACAGGGGTTAGTGTCTCTCCCCTCACCGTACCCCACTCCCTGCCCTGGCTTCCTGGTCTTGACCCAGAACCTGCAGATTAGCTGTGCTCCAAGCTCTGCCTCGTCGCCCCCCCCAACCCCCGCAGAGGGGCAGCCCTGGGTCCTGGAGGCCCCCCATGGCCCCAGGGAGCCGGAGCGAGGACACCTGGACCCTGTTCCTACTACCAGTCCCCAAAGGCCTGGGCCTCACCGCTGGAGAGCCACCTGCTCCCACCCCTGCCATAGGCAGGCGGGCTTTCCGCGCTGGAGAAGGCAGACACCGCGAGGGAAAGAGAAAAGGTGCACGCAGGGCAGAGGCCCCAAGTGCCCACCTTTGCAGACCCTGCTGACTCGAACCCTGGCAAGTCCTAGGCGGCCAGGCGCGGCCCCTGCCCACGGGCGCGGCCCGGGGCTCCCAGGACCTCTGCTCCGCGGGAGGTGCGCGCCCCCGGGCCACGCGCACCCAGGCCTGCGCCGCCACCGCCCGGGGGAGCCGCAGCTGCAGCGGCGCGCGCGGTCCAGGGCAGTCGAGGCGACGGCGGAGCCCGGGGCCCTTGGGCGAGAGCAGCGCGGCGGCGCGCGCGACCCCCGGGCGGGCGGGGCGAGGGCCCGGGCCGCGGCGCTGGGCGAGGACCTCGCTGGGCGCGCAGAGACCCTCGGCGGAGCAGGACCGCGGCGCGCTCGAGCCCCGGCGACAGCGCCGGACGGAGCGCGCGGCTGCAGGCCCGGGGGCGCGGCG
>PVHY01033046.1:0-11381 GCA_004024945.1 Uropsilus gracilis
GCTGTGATTTAGTTACCGAGTCAGCGACCGAGCGACACCGAGTGATTCAAGCTGGAACGCGATGACTATTGTCTCCCTGAGGCCCTCGAACTCACCTGCGAAAACATCTCTGGAGAAACGTGAAATTGCATTTCTGGGAATTTGCATTTAAGTTGTTTTTTTGTGTGTGTGAGTTACCAGATTCCCCTCCCCCAAAACTGTGCCATTGTGAATTCACACCCAGAGTGTATGGCATGGCCTGGTGCACGACATCTTCCCTAGGTCTTCATGAGGACTGGTATACCGATTGCGGGACAGGACGTTGGTCGTGAGCTAATGTGAGCGTGGAAAATGAAGTCTGTGCTACTGTCCGTTCCGTGAGTGGCCCCCTTCTATTTCATCTTTTGTATTGTGTGTGTGTGTGTGTGTCCGTTTTGTGTGGTTACACTTACAAGGCAGCAAACATTGTTATTTCTAGAGTTTAACGATGTTGTTGGGGCTGAGATTTTAAAAGCTAGATGACTTGGTCACCAATCTGAGCACATTAAAGGCTCCTACACACACAAACAAGCTGCCTCCCAGAACGTTGTGGCACTTGACACCTCAAGTTCTGCGGATGAAACTGACCGTCTCACCCATTTGGCCATAATCATTCTTAGAGTCTGAGCATAGGAGATACCATACTTCTTGTTTACATCTTAACCTGATTGCTGATAAAGCAAACCATCTTTGTCTTTGTTCTTCTTGTGTCTATTTTCTTCCATCGAATTCTTACCTGTAAGCCTGTTTTCTTCGTGATTGGAATATTTTTCTTTCTGTAATAAGAACTATTTATCTACTAGTTACTTCTTATTTTAAATCCTTCAAAGGAAAGCTATTAGGCATAAACAAGATCTAAATGCAAAAGCAATTAGAAAACCTCGTAATAAGAGACCCAAGTGAAGAGAAAGAACATATTCACGAATAGGACACGTCTCTTTCGATTGTCACCTTTCATTTGGCAACATGGGCAGGTGATGCATTACGATGACACAGCACAGTTTCACAATGAAAACATAAAAACATTTTATTGGGTGAATCTTTTTTTAAAGAATTTGTAAGAAGCCTTTCTATGTTACGGGAACTCGTACTTCATCCCTATCTACACTTCGGAAATCTGGGTCTTGGTTTTTCATTCGCTTTTTAAAATGTTTCTTGATAAAAAGAAGCCCTTGATCTTCGCTTAGTCAAATGAGCCATCTTTCCCATCAGGACCAGCTTTAGGTTTTATCTAACTGGTCCATCTTCATCCAAAGCAAAATGGTCCTCACTTGTTTTGGAGGTTTTAAAGATTCGCTTCTGACAGTTAAGATTCTCATTGCTGTGGAGTGGACGGAGATCCAGCTTCTTTTTCATATAAATCATCAGTTTTTCGGCTTCATTTCTGTCCTACATCCCAAGGGATTCCTCCTGGTCGCCAACACATTTCAGGGCCCCCCTCTGTGCCTCATCTCTGTTCTGCCCACACATGGCCTACCCAAGCCCTAACTCCATGCCTGCGATAACTGCTCGGGGCATAGAGTAAGACTCTAATTCTGATAGGGGAAGTGTGCCTCTCCTGCTCTGTTGCTGCCATGTCTGGTCTTTAGTATCTTGGGCCCTCTTATTGCTCCATATAAACTCTGGAACTGGCTTGTTACATGGGCCACAGAAAACCCAGAATCAAATTTCTCTGATCCCATAGATCAAATGGGGAGGGAGAATTGAGGTCCTGTAAGAGGTCTCTTGATGTAAGGTCACAGCGGAAATGATGCAAGTCCACCCTGGAAGAGAGTGGCTAGAGTAGTGCCCCCTTGTCCATATTTCTAGGATCCTCACATCCTAGGAAATGCACCCAGGAAATGCATGCGATCACATTGAATACCAAATCTTGCCTACACTGTGATTTTCCTATGCACACAAGCCTATGATAGCTTAATGTATAAAGTTGGCATAGTAAGAGAATAAAAATGACTAATAATAAAAACAGAACAATTATAACAACGAAAACAGAATCTCTCAATTTATTTGGGTCATTTTCATGTCTCAAGGAAGAAATTCACATTTTTAAGTAATTGTCTGGCATCGCTTGCACAGGTCTGAGTTCAGGTAACAGGTGGTTGTTGTCTTGCTTTTACAATGATCTTGACTTTCATAACTGCTCATTGCCATTGTACACAACCACCACAAGCCGTCTCTCTTGATTCTTCATCCAACTTCCTCACCAAAGTCTCTTTTAACTCTAAAAATGGGTAGATGATTCGGAGTTTTCTATGTGCTTGGTAGTACCATCTGCCAATAATAACAATCTTCTATTTCTTCCTTTCCAATCATAGTGTCTTTATTGTAAAGAATCCCCAGGACAGTACTGAATCGTAGTGATATTAGTGGACACCCTTGCCATATGTCTACAAATCAATGACAACACAACCTAGTCGAAAGGTGGAAAAGATGCAAGAGTATGAATTGCAGAGGAGGAAAGAGATGTAGCATATAAAAATATGAAGAGATGTTCAATTTCATCAGCACCAAGCAATTGCATATCAAGCTACTATAAGTATGATAGTTTAAACCCATTAACCGGCAAGAATTAAGAAGCATGGCATGCCAAGTGTTGGGCAGAATGTAGCCTGTGGAGTCCTGAGATTTGCCAGTGGAAGCTCAGAGGTGGTATGCTGGGAGGCACACAGGAAATGAAAGCTGATGCTGTGCCCTAACTCAGCTAGTGGGCCCAGGAACCCCTGAAACCAGCAGGTCGTTACTCAACTAAGTAAATAAAAGAGTGCAATCCTCAAATAGATATTCAAATAAGTAAATAAAAGGGACCAGTTATGACTCGTGTCATATACTAAGGCTTATAATTAACGATCTTCTAGACATCAAAGGTCCAGAGAAAGGAGAAAAGAGAAAGATAAAAGAGAAAGCAAAAATCACTCATAATTCCATTGCCAAGGGATAGCTACCATTACCATTTTCTGAAATCCTTTTGGTCTATTTTTATATACACATGTGTGGGTCAATAAATTGGTAGATGACAGATAGATGAACAAGCTAATACAGCTTAAGTCAGGATCAGATTGGAGCTGCTGCTTTATAAGCTTTTCAGTTTTGTTTATTTATGAGATTTTACATTTTTTGTTGTCTTTTGTGACTTTTTAGTCTCATGCTTTTCTGCTCAGAAAGGTTTTTGAGTCAATAAAAATGCTAAGAATGCGTGGAAAGGTTAATTTAAAGAAAAATTCTCTTTGACATGCAAATTTCCCTTGTAGGCAATTGAGAAAATGGTGCTGCTGATAGGAAAAGGAAAATGGAAGATGGTCTGTTTAGGGAAAACATGATGTGATGTGTGTGGCTTTAGAGACTATGAGCTGAAGGTGAACAGCCACGCGGGGGATTTGGTTGAAAATTCAACCTGAAGGTTTGAGTCTGAAGTCAAATGTTAATGACTCAGCAGAGTCAAGATGATGAGGAAGCCAGGAAAATGGGCACCAGTAACACCCCAAGAAGAGGAAGGACTTGGAGAGATAGGCAATGCCGAAAGAGCAACACGGAGAAGGCATCAGTGAACCCCCATGTGGGAGAGGAAAGAGAGAGAAAAGAGCCAAGATCTGGAAGAATCAGAGTTCAGAGAGACTAGAAGAGGATGGGGGAGGGGAAACAGACTATGAGGGGTCACCAAAAGTCAGGCCCCAGATAACAGCAACAATGGAGGCAAACAAGAAAGCTTCCCGGGCAGAGTATGTGCAGTGGAGCTGGAGGGCTCAAGTGGAGCAAAGGAAGTGGAAATGAACCAGGAGTGCCTGGAGCATCTGCAGAGCAACTGGTCAACCTCCAGGTACCTGGGGAGTATTTCCATCCCTAGCAACGGGGAAGGGCTTGGGGACGTTACACAAGACCCTTTGCAGTCAGGCAGCCTGGGGACCCCCTCCCCAGTGAGCCTCCCCTTCGAACAGCCTGGCAAAGCTCTAGCACCTGTTTCCCAGGGCTAGTAGGTGCTTAATCAATATCTTCCGGGAGAATGGAGGAATGAAGACATTCTGAGAGCAGTTCTCAGGGGCTCTGGGGATGTGTCTCCGCCCAACACACTTTAGCACATGGTCCAGACCTGAACACTTGGCTGTGTCGGTGCTGCTTAGACAGCAGATGAGCGTTAGCTTGGCATTTGGGGAGCAAACAGCTACTAGTCAAAGACCTTTTCGTTTTAAATAAGTAACATGGAAACTTCAGGGCAGAGGACGAAGGCCCTTTCATTTGAGCCTGAGCAACTTGGAATCTGTTATTTTCTCCAGTGGAGGCTACGGAATCTGAAAGTACATGTATCTGCTAATGTTCCTGAAATGATTCGAAAATGAAAAGCCTGAAGAAAGCACATTTGCTATTTTCTGAAAGAACTAGAGAAAATGCGGTATCTATAGCCCGTATTACACAAGAGAGTTGTGTTTCTTTCTTTCTTTTTTTAAAACCTGTTTACTGACAGGAAGAGAAAAAAAGCAGTAATGGAAGGAGATCTGCTTTCCGCCTAACACATGATTCGGCTGACAGCACAAAGAATCAGATAATTCTACAGAAAACTGACAAGCTAGATAGTGATTGGGATGGAACTGTAGAGTTCTTCTCTAAATACCCACAAATATTACATCTGATGCTTAACATTCACAAACCATTAGCTCCAACATGTATATTTATGGTTTGATAATCAGCTGTCATTAACAGATGAATAAACAACATAATGTTCCTGTTCAGAAGGAATTTACAAATGTAAGAAATAGCACCAACAAGCCACATTTACCTACTTCCCCTTCATGAAAAATGAAGAGAAATGAATCTCTGCAATTTTAATATTTAAGTCATATCTGATAGTCTGTCTTAGCTGGAAGAACTTCAGACAGATTTCTTTATCTCACATGAAATTTATGGTGTCAACCTGTCTCATCAGTTAGGGAAAGCTGTATTAAATTTACTAGATGAGAGATAATCATTCCATGGTTGTGCCTACACAGTGAAACCACCGTTGAGTCTATGTAAATACAACAGTTCAAAAATGTCTTTCAGGCTGGTAGAATTATTGAGTGATTTTAGCTGTGCCTCTAAGTAGCTTAGGCAAATCCCTTCACCTCTCTATAGAAAACTCTTCATCTGGAATGTGGAGATGTGCCATTCACATTAGCTACCTCATGGGTTATGATAATGAACCTAGAAGAGATGTGCCACATCAAACTACATAGTGAATGATGATGGTGGTGTGACAATGATGGTGGCGATGGGGGTGGTGGAATAATAACTGCGATGATGGTGATGTTGATGCTGATGACTTCTTCACAATACAAAGGGAAACTGATATCTAAACGCATCTGATTGGGGACAAGTCACCACGGATCACCTTCACAGCAGTCCTTTAAAATTTAACAGTAGCCGGGAGGGTGTGGTGGTGCATGCCTGTAGTCCAAGCACTGGGAGGCAAGAGGCCTGAGATTGCTTGAGTTCATGGGTTCGAGACTACCCTAGGCAACATAGCAAGACCTGGTCTCGAAATAAATTAATCAATTAAGTTAAAAAATTAAAATAAAATAAGACAAAATTCAACAGTATTTGTACACCCACGTTCTTAGCAGCTTCGTTAAAAGGCAAAAGCAACCCAAGTGCCCACTGATGAATAGATAAACCAATGTGACAGATACATGTGGCGAAATATTGCTTTGCCCTCAAAAGGAGGTTCTGACACATGTTGAAATGGGGGTGAGTCTTGGCAATAGCATACTAAATGAAATAAGCCTATCTCCAAAATACAAATCCTATGCGGTCCCATTCACATCCTGTATCCCTCAGGAGCCAGTGTCATAGGATGGGGGTCCCCCGGGACAGGAGAAAGGCGTGGGGAGCTCTGTTAGTGGGTATAGAGGTGCAGTTCTGCTGTAGAAGATTTTCTTGACATCATAGGCCAACCCTTGTAGCTTTTATTCCAGATCTCTTATGTTGATAGATATTTGCAATTCTTCTTCCCTGTTCCTTTTTCATAGTGTCTTATTCTTACTTTAATGCGCCATTTACTCTCTTAGAGGCTTTCAAAAGTTCTTCTCTTTCCTGAGTTATCGCTGTTTCGTGCAGCATCATTTTTGCTGATGTTGCTTGGGGAATGTTGAGACTCGAGCCGCAACACCACACAGCAGCTCCCTCCACAAAGCCCGCCAGAGTCACAGGAGACACCAGTGAGCCTCACCTTGCGTGCCCTCAGGCACATTGTTTCCGACTATGAGATGGCACCTTTCTGCCAACTGGCCGCCCTGAGGGACATCTCCAGCAACCTCATCATCCGGCCAGATGAGGACTGCCCCTGGCTCACTGGACCAGGGTTTTGCTGACACAGCACTTGAATTCACCTCCCTGATGAAGCCACCGGGTGAACACATCCTCCAGCAGGGCTTCAGGAACCCCCAGATCACCGTGTGTGCCAGGAAGTACACACCTTTTGGGTGACACGAACTGTGTTTCTGTTAACTCACGACCGATGTAGGTGTTTTCGGAAGCACCACCTGTTCCCGGGAGGCCCTTCCCGTTGCCAGAGGCAGCAGCAGTGATGGCATCAATATTTCATTCGGAGGAGCCCAGACCAGGAGCTCTGAAGACTCATCGCCTGCGCGTCTCAGCACAGCGTCTCAGACCCTAGGAAAGGGCTCAGGAGACACAGGGGCTGGGGGGGGGGAGGCGAGGGGGCACTGCCTCGTACCCTCCCCCACTCTTGCTCCATCTCACAGCGTGGGGGCCGCCTGTCGGGCTGTCTGTTGTCGTCGGTCTGAAAGACAGTTGGGATAAAAGCTTAAACACTTCTGCAACCCAAAGCGCGGGTGACGGGCTCGTGCACGGAAGCCGATGGAAGGAACGGGGCGAGCAGCCCCTGAAGGGCGCCGGCCAGTCGGCATTCCAGCTGCACAGCTCTCTGTCTGACCGCCCGGGGTGCGGCAAGGCCAACAGACAGCCACGCGCGGCCACCGGGGCAGCTTCCGGGGCAGCGAGCGGCCTGTTCCCGGGCTTCTCTCTGAAACGAACGACCGGGCTTCGGCTCTCTTGCGCCGGTGGCGGGGGACGGATAAGCTGCCTCTGGGGCCATCTTGAAAAGTCAGCTCAGCTCCAGAGGAAAAGAGCCATGTCCTCCTGAGCGGGGCTGGCGGGCGATGAACGATGTCAGGCGGAGCGCCGAGATGTCGCCAGCTGCGGCCACCCCGGGCGGCCTGGCCCCGAGGCCTGCGTTTACGTTGCTGACGCCTTTTGTGCGGCTGGCATCCTGGCCCCCGAGACGAAGGCTCGGTCATTTGTTTGGAATAAGAGCCGGATCCGGCTGTTCTGGAAACTCGGGGTGCGGTGGGCTCATTTTCTCCCAGAAGGCATCACCACTCGCGGGAGCTGTGGGGGGTGGGGAGACAGGTCTGCTGGGCAGCCTCTCAGCCAGGCCCACAGAGGGAGGAGGGAGCGGGGACGGTCTGCAAGCATCTCGTGGGGGCCACCGGCACGCCTGTCGGAGGAGGAGCTGCGCCTGCGTGGGGGGCACCCCCAGAACCCGGCTGGCTGTGACGTGAGCTCCTTGCAGGGGGGGGCGGTCAGGCTCTCCGGCCGAGGACCCCTGGCCTCCACGGAGCCCGCACGGCCCCTCCGACCCCGGCCCAGGCAGCAGGGACGAGCCCTTCCCTGGCCCGCAGCACCCCGCACCCCAGCTCTGAAGCAAGATGGGCCCGGGGGCCGTCAAGGCTGGGCGGCTCCAGGGAGGGCATCTCTGCGCGGCCGCGGCCGTGGCTACCTGCGTCCAGATGGGCTCCCTGACCTTGGCACCGCCGCGGGTCGTCTCTGGCCAGGCCAGGCTGGACTTGGCCGCACCGGCACGCAGGGCGGGGGAGGCGGCCATCTGGCGGGGCCGGGCTGGCAGGTGGCTGGGCGGCAGGAGGACTCCGGGGGCAGGCGGCTGGACAGCGGCCTCAGGTGAGGGGGTCCCGGCAGGAGAAGGGCCTGGGGCCAGGGTCCCTCCCTCCCATGGCTGCCCACCATCTGTATCCCAAGCCGCCACCCCGCGAGCTCGTCCCTGGCGGTTCCATGAGAGGGGGCGGTAGCCAGAGGTTTCTACCCCTGGCCCTTGGGGCCCGGCCTCCGCCACCCTGTGTCACCCACGCTCCGGTCAGCGGCATCGTCCCCATGGACACAGCGCCCAGGGCAGGCGCACTCTGTCCTTGGTGAAGCATTGAGGCCTGCTGGGCGCCATCAAGGGATGAGTGTGCTCCGCCCACCATGCCCGCGTGCGTGGCAGCCGTGTTCCTACAGCCAGGCGTGGAGCCAGCCCAGCGTCCGTCTGGGGGTGCGTGGGTGAGGAAGAAGGGCCCACAGGCACGCCCTGTTCTGAGGCTCATCAGGGGTGACTTCATGCCAGTGCAACACTAGCTGGACTCTGTGTGGTCGGGTCACAGAGAGGAAAGCGCCAAGCATTTAAGTCAAGCCAGAGGGAGATGGTGTTTTCCCGAGACACAGCCAACTCGAGATGTGTTGGCTGCGCGGAGCTTACCGTCTCTGGCGCTTATTGTCAGCATGAAGTGCTTTAGCATCACTAGGCAGTGGGATTTGGGGACCATCCTCTTAGACGCAGTTCCTCCTTGGGGTATCACCCTTGTACAGTCCCTGACTACTACACACACATCTGTGTTTGGGGGAGACTGTGGGCTGCATCCCAGCTTGCCACACAAAGCTAGCTTTGCACGTCACCAAGTTGTTGGCAGTGTGCTAGCATCCAAAGTGCGCCATAGCATGAATCTAAAACACAATGCTCGTAACTTAACAAAAAATACTTTAGTGCTAAAAAAAAAACAACCTGAAAAACAAGTGAGCAGCTGCTGCTGAAGAATGGCCCCAGTATGCTTGCTCAATAAAAGGAGGCCGTGAACCTTCAGTGTGCAAAGAGCTCAATGTATGCAAGACTCAGTAAAACACACTGCAATAAAATACGGTGGGCTTGTATGTTTGGCGGAGTACTACGTGGTCATGAAAAAGAATACCATCTTGCCATTTGCAACAACATGCACAAACTTTGAGGCTAGTATACCAAACATGTTTGACAAAGACAGATACCATATGGTCTCACTAAATGTGGAATCTAAGAAACAACATAAACAAATTCAACTCAAATCATAGAAACAGAAAACAGATTGGTGATTACCAGAGGGGAATAGGAATGAGGGTGGTCAAAATGGGGATGAGGATTGAGAGGTGTCAACTTGCAGTTACAAAATAATTGAGTCAAAGAGATACCAGGTGCTATGTAGGGGCTGTAACTTATGACATTGCAAATCCTAAAACTGCCAAGAAAAGATGGTACATAGATGTATTGTGATGTATACAAATGTTGACTCATAGTCAACCAGAAGGAAAGATGAAATGTTACCATTTGCAGGGAAATGTAAGAAGTTCAGGGCGATTGTGTACAGGAAAGCAAGTCAAAAGGATAGAGACAAAAACTAGTCATTTACACGGCAGATGACTGGACAAAGTGAAATACTAGTGGTTGTTAATAAAATTAGATTTCTGAGGTTAAGGGGGGGATACAGGGGCTCCGTGGGCTATAAAGGGTGGTGGGAAGGAAGGAATCGAATTTTTAATTTTAGAAAAACACCCAAATCTACTGACCGAAAACCAGGGTCCAAGACTAGATGAGGCCAGGGAGGCCCCCGGAGCAGGTGGTTGGGGAAACCCTTCACTCCCGAGGGCGTGCAAGGACAGAGGGCCCCAGGGGGGAGCACCCCCTTCTGTGTATGCCCTGGCTGCCTTCTTGCTTCACCCCCGTCCCCACGCTGCCCAAAGAGCCACCATGCCATGTCCCCTGGTGCGGTGGGCGGAAGGGCTCAGCGCGGTGGTTCTTCTGCTCGTCTGACCTGGGGTCTCGGGGCCTGGCAGCTGCTTGGTTGCTGGGGCTGGTGGTATCTGGAAGTTTCCGCGAAAACACTGCACAGCTGGCCTCTCCGCCGTTCCATGTGGAGACGCCACAAGGTCTCACTGGAAGGACAGTCGCAGGCTTCCCTCAGGCTTCCCTAGAGCGAGGGGAGGGTAGCAGAAGTCAGGTCCCCTGCAAGACTGAGCCTGTGCCCGTGCATCTCCTCCCAGTGGCCTCCGTCTCAGGACCAGCCCCGAGCTCCAAGGGAAACACGCACCACCTCTCAGAAGACTATGTAAAGCGTCGGTGACCATTTTAATCCAGAACGAGGACCTGACAGAGACGAGGCCAGTCCCTCACCCCGAAGGGGCCTCTGCAAAGAGGCAGGCTGGAGTGCCTGGCCTCGAATCCTTTGACTCTTCTCTGAGTATCACTTTTGTCATTTGTGAAATAGATACGAGTGAGCACCAGCCACGGCCTTTGAAGAGCGTGCCGGGTGTTAGGAACGGAAGGCAAAGCAGACGATCCCACCTCCACCCTTACGGCTCTTAGAAAGGGAAGCCTAACTGAATTAACTGCCCGTTGGGGTGAGCTCTACACAAGCTGAACGAGGCTGGCGAGCTGCTCGGGCTTCTTCCTCCAGGAGCTTCTATGACCAGCACCTGGTGTTGTGCCCTCCCTGTGGTTGTACTTACCTGGCCCAGTGGGTGTGCGCATGCGTGGGCTCCCCTGGGCCCGGGAGGCGAGGATAAAGGGGCAGCACCACCCCCAGGTGAGCGAGCATGAGAGAGAGCAGGGGGAGGAGAGCAGCCAGTACGGAGAGAAATTGAGAAAGAGAGCCCAGAGGAAGAGTGTGAAGACAGAGTCCTGGTGGGCTGGTGACCCCTGTCTCCCAGCCCCTCCCCCCTTGGCCTGGAGTGTCTGGTAACTGCTAGAACCAGTAAAGAACCCGCCCAGAGCAGGCTGCCTGCATGCTGCAGTTGCGTCAGGCACAGGCTGTTTGCATTCCACCCAAATACAGAACAGCCTGGAGGGAGCAGGAGAGGTCTATCTCCGGAGGTGGTTCTAGGCTGAGAAGAGCCAGGGTGGAGAGGAGCTGAGCTCCAGGGAAGCCAGAGAGCAGCGGCGCTAGCTCTTCTGAGAGGGGGGGAGGCTTTGCAGGAGGAACATGTTTCCCCACCGGCTTACCACTCACCCCGAGAAGTTAGGTAAAAGCAAAGGTGGAGCCATCAACTTGCGAGGGCCTGTCAGAGGGCCGGGCCCGGGAAAGCACTTGCTGTCAACTCTTCTTATGAAGCTTTGAATGACAGGACGGAAATAATTCCTGATGCTTCTAAGCCATAAAACCCAAGCCTTGCTCTTCCCCAAGGGGGGAGAGGGAGGAGGGGGGAGAAGGAGAGGGGGAGGGAAGACCCCCCCCCTGCCACCTGCTGGGAGTCTTTCTTCTTCACTCAGCTCTTCCCCTCCGGACAGACTACCTAAG